>PVIU01004462.1:96066-127343 GCA_004026605.1 Ondatra zibethicus | reverse complement strand
AGTTTACAGAAACTCAGAGTAAAGAGATTGCCCTGATGGGGGCTAGAGAGATGGCTCAGTGGTTAAGAGCACTGACTGCTCTTCCAGAGGACCTGGGTTCAAATACTAGCACCCAAATAGCAGTTCACAACTGTCTTTAACTCCAGTTGCAGGGAATCTGACACCCTTACACAGACATACATGCAGGCAAAACACCAATCCACATAAAGTAAAACATATATATACAGAGAGAGAGAGAGAGAGAGAGAGAGAGAGAGAGAGACAGAGAGAGACACAGAGAGAGACAGAGAGAGATTGCTCTGAATATTATGAGAGATTTGATTTTTGAATTGTGTTGAAACTGTTAAAACTTAAAACAATGGTACTTTTGAAATTGGGATGAATACATTTCACATTATGAGCATCACAGGATTTTATAAATCAATTATGATGTTAAGGCTTAAAAATTTAAGTCTGGGTGTCAAGTTGGCAAGGGGTAGAACTGTAATAGTCAGTCTTTATTGTCAATTTAGACTAAAAAAAATTTGGTTAACCTAGGAGATATGTCTCTAGGTTTGTCATAGAGGAAGTTTCCAGAGATTTTCATCTGAGAAAGAAAGGCCCCACATGAATAGGTTTTCACCCACTCATTGGTTATCGTCCAAGATGGATAAAAAGAACAAAGAAAAGAAAAATGTTGAACACTAACATTTATCTCTCTCTGTTTTTTTTTTTTTGTGGATGAAAGTGACCAGCTGCCTTATGTTCCCACTACCTGGCTTCCCATCATGAGGTTCCTACCACCATGGTCTCCTACCATGATGGTCCCACTTCCATGGCTTTCCACCATGATGGTCCCACTGCCATGGCTTCCCACCATGATGTTCCTATTGCCATGGTCTCCCACCATGGTGGGCTGCATCCCTTCAAACTTTGAGCCAAGAGAAAGGGTTTCTTCTTCCAGTTGCCTTTGTCAAAGCAATGAGAAAGTGAGCAAATATAGATCAAGTCAGTTGTAATATACCTGTGAGAATTTTTTTGGGGGGACAGCTTCTCCCCTAGTAGTTTATCTTTACTAATATGAATACATTTTAAAGTGGTATTTGTGAGGGGCTATACAAACCTGTGTTGCTATTCTCAAAATTATTTCAGAGAATATGATGAAAAGTTTGAAAAATGTTCAGTCTGTGTGGATTTTAATCAGTATTGTTTCTAGAATTATAGAATCATGTCTCTTAATAAGGTCAAACTATAAAGAGAAGTCACTTAAAAAGAGGTGATGATGTTGTAGAATATTATTTTAAGATGTGTTACATTTGCTTATGCTGTGGAACATTGTTTAATGATGCAAAAATGTGTTACATTCTTTTATGTTGTATTTGTTTAACTCTGTCATCTGTGTTACTTTGCCTGTCTAAAACACCTGATTGATCTAATAAAGAGCAGAACAGCCAGTAGTGAGGCAGGGAAAGGATAGGCAGGGATGGCAGGCAGAAGAGAATAAACAGAAGGAGAAATCTGGGAGCAGGAGATTAAGGAGCAAGAACAAGGAGAGGAGGATGCTAGGGGCCAGACACCTAGTCAACCATGGGGTAAGAGTGGAAGTAAGATACACAGAAGTAAGAGAAGTCAAAAGCCCAGAGGCAAAAGATAGATGGGATAATTTAAGAAAAGCTGGCAAGAAACAAACCAAGGTAAAAAAAAAAGGGGGGGTGTTTATAAGTAAGAAAAATTCTCTGTGTGTGATTATTTGGGAGCTGGGTGGTAGGCCCCCAAAGGAGTCAAAGAACAAAAAGTAAAAACAACAATTATACTAGGACCTGCTATGGCTTCTCACCCCCTCACCTCTACTGCTTGCTGTGGTCCCTAAGCTACAGAGCACTTTCGGAAATGCTCTTCAAAGCTAAGCCAGCGGTCATAAGCACATTTAGTTCAATGGGAGACTTTTAAACAGGCACTTCCCCTTTAAGTCAGAATAGGACTGACCAGAAAAAACTTCTTTCTAGGCAACATACACCACTTTATGTAAAAATACACAACCAGGCAATTTCACATTTGCCGTCTCAAAGAGGCTGTTTGAAAAAGTGACAACAAAAGAGAGTTATGAATTTTGCTTACCGTAAAATGTTGTTTAATGTTTACCTTCACATGTGAGCTCAATTTGATAACATAAAAATGCTACATTTATTTTAGGGTAAATGTGTTATATGGCTGTATTTGATATGAGAAAATAAATTCTCACCCTACCCCAGCTTCCAGGGTGTAAGCAAGACTTCTGAGATGCCAGAGCAGAGGGACGTGGATAGAGATTCCAACACCATGCCAGGACCTTTTATCTTCTTAGAAAGTATATATTTTTGGAAAACTGAAGAAATGAAGGGAAAACAAAGAGGATAAGCCTCAATGGAAAGACATGATCATTTCCATAAAAGTAGAAGTTGCCCGTGAACAGGATTCTTTGGCGGTCCTGGATCCCGGAAGTGAAATGCCAGCATGAGCTCAGCTTTCATCCCCTCATCTGCTAGGCGTCAGAAACACATTTTCAAGAGAAAATGGCAATAAAAACCCACTTATCACAGTGCAATTCTCCAGAGCACTTAGGGATCATAAAATTATTTTTATATCTATTAACAGCAAACAGGCTATTCCATCTCTTTTCTCATTTGTATGTAAGATGTAATGGCCTTTGGGTGTCTTTTCTGCACAATTCTGTATTTGGTTAAGTATAACCTAGGCAGGTCCAGGACTTCTCTGAGAACCTCAGGAAGGATGCTTTGACAATCCACACTAGACCTCTCTCTCAGATGTTGTCTCCATCAAGAAGTATGGGTGTGTCTGGATGCAGGCTTGCATGCTCCGTTGGACTGTTCTGCATTTATCTGTCATTGAGGAACAGCTGCTCTCAGGGGACTAGAAGGAACATTCCCAAATTCACACAGCAGGTGCCCTTGACTAATGTGTGCTTCACAGGATTTTTTTTTCAGCCCACTTTCCTTGGGTCTGTCCCTGTGCAGGGCAATTAGGATTTAGAAGTGAACCCTAGGAGGGCCAGAAACTCAGTGGTGAACCCTAGGAGGGGAGTTCAGACAGAAACTCAGTGTTTTCTATAGAAACTCCTCGTGGTCCCATAAAGATCTTCATTTCTTTTTGGTTGTTTATAAGATGTTTGATATAGTCACTGAGAATCACAGATCCAGAGGTAAAGCAAAAGAATTTGCCATTTGATTCAGACGTGAGTACAGGCAGATGTGTGGCATCGCGAGGCAGGGAAAGCTGTGTCTGTGATTCACTGGGCAACCTCCAGAAGCAATGAGAACCACTGACAGATATATATATATATAGAGAGAGTTTTCATTCTTTTTAAAAAAGATGTGTGTTTTATTTTTGATTAAGCTGTTAATTGTAGCTGTCACTAGAGTTTGATATGATATTTTCATAAGTTTATACAGCACACCCAGAATAGATACAACCTCCCTTTATCCACCTTCCCAGTTAGGTTTATTTGGCAGGATCATAACCTAGAGCTTGCCACATGCTTTCGAGTGCTCTACCTCTGAGCTACATCCTTAGCCCCAGAGAATGCTGCACTCACTCTGCATACTGCTGGGGTGGAAATGAAGAGAAGACCAGATATGTGATTAATAAGGTCACCCCAAAAGGCAACAACCTGATGCCTGCTTTACTTTTATACGCATTGACCATTATACTGGAAAGATAAATGTCAACTTTTACATAATCATACAGGAGTTTTTGAGATCTCAATTATTACCTGCAATTTTTTGTTTCCTCTTAATTAGTATCATGTTGAGAAGTAAAGATATGAATCAGCTCATTCAAATAGTTAATTTTCATTCATTTTGAAATCATATATTTGTATATTCTTTTTAAAAGCTTAAGATTTGATAAAGCAAGAAGGTGAAACTCTCTGGGTGGTTTTTTGAGGAGAGCTATCAATCTCACAGTCCTCTTCATTTGTGTCTCTAGCAGATGCAGATACTGGTTTAGCTTCCGGTATTTACATAGCTATGGTCTTTGCCAGTTTATCCAAAGTACAAGCACAGATAAGACCATCTAGAGAAACTATTGCTTCAAAATCCATTGCTGGCATTTGTGAATTCTTGACCATTCTGCGAATTACAAGCTTTCCTCAGATTTGAAGGGCTTCATATAGAATCATCTTTCTGAGTAATTATGGATGGGTATCTTCAAATATTTAACCCTTTAAGGCCTGAAAACAGGGTAGTGGGATATGAAGGAAGAATGTCAAAGTTCATTACATACTTGCATGAAGATGGATTTCTATAGCCCAGTATCATTTTTAAAAAGTAATACTAATTAACTAAAATCCTTGCAACAGTTTTGTGATAAATAGATAAATTCATTGTCTAAGATACTAGTTGTTTTAAGTTGACTTGTGTCCCCACAAAAGAAATGTTGTATCCCTAATATTTGTATCAGTAACCTATGAGTATGACCTTATTTGTAAGTACAATTCTTGCAGGTATATTTTAACTAAAATGAAGCCTTATAGGGTTAGGGTTGGGTCTAGTTTATCATTACAGGTATGAGCTGGGAAGAAGACAGAACACCTCAGGATGCCATGAACACAGTATGTGATGATTGGATGGATGCATCTTGAAGTCAAAACAATGCAAAAGACTTCTATCAACTACCAGAAGAAAAGAGGAAGCAGAGAAGGATCCTTTGCCCAAGGTCTCAGATAATGTGGCCCCTGATCTTGGTTTCATATATCTAGAGTCCAAAATTTATGAGACTATAAGGAACTACTGTTTGAAATGAGGCAGTATGTAGATTTTGTTAGGGAATCTCTGTGAAAGCAAAATTTTAGATTAAAAGTTTTGAAATAGGGACTAGGAGAGATGACTCAGTTGGTACAGTGCTCGTTGTGCAATCATGAGAATCTGAGTTTGACTCATGTAAAAGGCAGATGCAGTTGTGAGCATTTTCAATTCTATGTCAGGGAAGGCAGAGACAGGAGGTTCCCTGGAGGTCATTAACTGGCTAGTCTTGCATAAGCAGCAAGTTCCAGATTCAGTGAGATTCATCTTCAAAAAATAAAGTTGGGGTGATAGAGGAGGACACCCAGCATTGGCCTCTGACTTTTACATACACACATGAGAGCCCACATACATGCATACATCACACACACACACACACACACACACACACACACACACACACACACACACACACACATATGCACGTGCGCATGCACTCTCTTGTGGTCCGAGAGATTTGTCTGTATTCTGTCAGTCATGTTTTAAATAAACACTGATTGGCCAGGCAGAAAGTATAGGTGGGTCAACCAGACAGGAAGTAAAGGTGAGGCGATGATAACAGGAGAATGCTGGGAAAGAGGAAGCCTATTCCTCCCACTCCTGCCCAGACCACCGAAGAAGCAGGATGTGACCTGCCGTGCTGAAAAAGGTACTGAGCCATGTGGCTAACATAGATAAGAATAATGGGTTAATGTAAGCTACAAGAGCTAATAAGAAGCCTGAGCTAATGGGCCAATCAGTTTTATAACTTATGTAGACCTTCTGTGTGATTCTTTGGGACCTAATGACTGTGGGAGCTGGTGGGAGGACAGAAACCAACCAGGCACCTCATGTTACATAAGATAGCTAATTTTCTTCAGAAAAACTTTCTTATTTAATGCTTGATATAAACAATATCAACTGTATTTAAATCTAAACAGACACAACTGTTGTTCTATTCTTATATAATTATCTTAAATTTTAGTAACTAAGTGCTGAGATAATGTTTTAACAGTTTTGTAAGGAAACACAAAAATAAACAAAACAAAATTAGAACTAATTAGAATGCAACAACAAAGTCACGAGAACAGACACAGGGTATAGACACAGCCCTAAAGAAAACATGCTTTCCAGTGTGTTTTGTTATTGATTAATTATCAACAATGTTTCTCTTGTTGGGCAGCTATTAGTGGAAGCCAAAGGTAAATGTATATCTATGAACTTTATTTCAAAATCAGATAGCTGTGTTATCTTTTAGCCACCATGTGCTTTCTACTCTCGCATCAACATATAAAGGGAGTCAGTCAAGCAGGCTCTTATCCCCAGGTTGTCTTTCCTTCCAAACAGCTTTCTGCCGAACAATAGGCGTCAATATTTCAAATGAACTGTGTCAGATATTTTTAGCTTTCACATCACCATAACGAACTAGAGGCTGTTCAAGAGAAATTTGGCTTTAATTTTTTGTTCTGCTTCTCTTTCAGACTACTTTTAGTGGTGGATATCTTACTCCATTTCCTGAAGCTCTACCAAAATGATTAGTTTCCATTTGTAGAAGCTGGGAAATCGAAGAGAAAGGTACTAGTGCCTTCGTGGCCTTAATGAGGGTCTTCTTGCCACATGGTAACATGAAGAAGTGACTGGGAGTGTATACAGAGACAGTACATGTACTAATTCAGGCCTTTTGGCCTGTTACAAAGCCATCAATGCTTGCATAAGGGCAGACTTGTCCTTCATAGCCTTCTCCAATCCCAGTTATCGCCTAAAATAATCACCTACAATATAACAATTTTGGGGATTAAGTTCCTCATGGACTTTTGGAGTTCATATTCAAACCACAGTACATGCTGAACCAAATGTTTCAGCTCCATGGAAAGCAAGCGAGCCAGGAAGTTCAATACCATGATTTGTTCTGGGAAGCTAGGTGGTAAATGCTTCTCGCTGTCCTGCAGCTCAGACTGCAGACTGGAGCTCAGAGAGGATTCTGCAATGGACCTCAGAAGCACATTGGTAGAATGCCTGCCCTGGAGTCAGGAATTCTGCCACATGTATAACTACAACAGACACAAGGCTGCTCCCTCCTGAGTCTCCTTCTCAGTGAGGCTTGCCCCGACCCTCATTGAGGTTTCAATGCCTTTGCTTGCTTTTGTTTTCCCTCTGAAACATATCTACGAAGTTCAATTTCACTAAAACACGTGGTATTATTGATTTTCTTCCCACTGGAATGCAAATTCTAAAACGGATGTTCCGCTATATGGTTCACAGCTGTATTACCAAAGAATTGCATCTGGCACTTGCTAGTCTCCCAGTGGATACTACAGAAGTGAATTATCAAGAAGAATTTTTGTGCTCACTGTCACCATGAACACAGGAAGTTCTCACTGAATGGAAACAACACGTTCTGACCAATTTATAAGACTAGTGAGTTTAGTTCTCATTTGCTTAAGTATTTCCATGGTATCATGGAGGATTGACTAAGTAAGCAGTAGACTGATGGGAATTGCTTCTCTAGGTGCCCAAATACCTAATCTATCATTAACTCTACATGATAAGCAATATATCTTTGTGAGAATTGATTATCTCCCACTGCTAAAGCTCCTGTATGCATAATCACTTTAGAAACATTTACAAGTACATGAAATCTGGGGCTTCATAAATCTACTAGGGGAGGATTTAGGTACTTCTAGTACCTCTAAACCAATGCAATGAATTGCTTTAAAAAAAACAGAATAATGGTGCTAAAATCAAACAATACTTACTAAAATTTTAAAACATGGCAACCTGAGAAGTTGTATAGCAACAGAGAGAAATGCTTGAGGATGGCCAAAGAACTAGAATAACCATGAGCAGTGAATTAAAAATCTGAATCTGATCTGTTAGCAAAGTGCTGCCAACTGACCAATGGCGACTTGGCCAGGCAACTTGGATCCAACTCATTTCTGAAAATAACCTGTATGGTCAACACCGCAGTTAGAAGTAGGCAGGGGTCTATGTATCCCCTCCACTGGACAACTGCTCCTCTGAAACTCATGTAAGCCTACCTCCAAATTCTGCCAAAGGGTCACTGCCTTATTAAAAGTGGGCATAAACAGAGCACACTGTATGAAAGATTCATCCTAAGGCACAGGGATGGAAGGCGCCAGCTCTTAATCAGAGCAGAATAGAGTCGAGGAAGGCATTCAGATGAGTCTAGAGAACTCTATTCTTCATTATATGTATTTGGTTTGTGACTTGCTTGGCCTAAAATGACTGCTGTGAACATCAGTGAAAATTAATATTATAACATAACATACAATAAATTAAACATAGATAGTGTAAAATATATAGCATCATATATTAATAATAATAACATAATAATAAATACAAATATATTGTCATAATATAAAGTAGCATTATATATAATTAGCCTTTAGTATATATTTTGATAAGTATAAAATATAATCAATTCGGTCTATAGAATTAATTCCTATTAAATTTACTTTATTAAATAGTAGATAGAGAAACCAAGCTACTTTGAAGTTTGGAGTTCATTTATACTCACATACACAATGTAAGTTAAATACAAGAAACTTATCTGAGACTTTAGAAGTGGGGTCTAAGAAACTGAATGTGTTTCACTTTGTTCACTCTTAGGTGAACAAAGTGGTTCATATGAGTCTGTGTAACTAGTGACTGGGAATTCTGGGATTCTGCCTTCCTGATCCAATACTAACATGTTCCCTGTAGGGGTCAGTACCATTGGGTAGTAGCTATTTGCCCTTCCTCAATTGTCAGTGGCTGAAATCTCTTGGTAAGGTGCATGCTGGACACATCCATTTATCTCATTTCCTTTGTCTTCTCCCTCCACCGTACAGAAATTAGAATGGGGCTGGGTGGGACACAGGAAACTAACTACTGGCTGTTAATTCTCATTAATCTACAACGTTGTAAAAGTCTATGCTACTAACTCAATTTTCCAGTAGGGGTGGGTTTTGGAAAATATCGCTGAGAAGACCACACTTTAATCTCAGATGGCATGGTTGTTAAAAGGAGCCAGCAGGGAGGGAGATGATTTCATAAACTAAGCTTTAGAAGTCCAGCTTTGCCTTCTGTGGCCCAGGAATCACAGCCAGGATGGGCATTTACAAGAGAACGGTGAGGGCAAATGATAGATGTGCTTAAGTTTTTAATGAAATTGCCAGACTATTTTTCAAAGTGGTTGTACTGCGTTTTATATATCAACTTAAGAAGAGCTGGCATCCTAACAATCTGACCCATGAATCTATCTACTTATATTTAGGTTATTTTCTCTCAGTAGTGTTCTGTCATTTTTATAAATTATACACTTCAAAAATTTCAAATTTATTTTTATTTATGTATATGTATATCTGTGAGTGCCTGGTTGCCTGCAAAGGCCAGAAGAGGCCTCAGATACTCTAGAATTGGAATTACAAGTGGTTGTCAGCTGCCTGATAAAAATGCTGAGGGCTGGACCTTGATCCTCTGCAGTAGAAGGAAGACTAAGGGTGAGAACTGTCTCAATCCTCTCTAGTGCTGGGATTAAAGGCATGTGCCACCAGCTCACAGCCTCTATGGCTTCTGGGATGAAAGGTGTCTGTCATCACTGCCTGATCGGTATGGCTGACTAGTGTGGCTGCTTTGCACTGATCTTCAGGCAAGCTATATTTATTAAAGCACAAATAATACAGCACTATAAATTGATTCCATTAAATTTTGGGGGTAGCTGATGAACAAAGACAATTTTACTACATCCTTTCTATTTTTGATTCTGTTTGCTTATAGCTTGTTTGATTGCACTGGGTAGAACCTGTAGTGGAAGGTTGAGTGGCCACAAGGACCGAGAATATAGATCCTAACTTCTTCACCCTAGGAATAAAAATGTGTCCTTTTATTTACTTTTAAATATAATTTTAGTTGTAGATTTTATTAGGTAGGTGGGGTACATTCTACTCTATTTCTAGTTTGCTCAAGAGCTTTAAAAAAATTAGAATTGGATGAACTTTATAACTGCCTTTTCTGCCTGATTGAGATTCTGGTCATCTGATCATGGTCTTTTTTTTTTTTCTATTTTAAGTTTGCTACTCCAGTGATTTACACAAATTAGTTTTCAGAAGTTAAATAAGCCTTATATTCCCCAGATAAATCCCACTATCTGTGATGTATCTGTCCTTGGAAAATATCACTAAGATCCATTTGCTACAATTTTCGTCAAAAAGTTTTGCACAGTTGCTCATGAAGAACTTGCAAGCATCAGATTAATAGTAATGGGTTAATTTAAGATATAAGAGCTAGCTATAAATATGCATAAGCTAATAGGCCAAACAGTGTTTTAATTAATACTATTTCTGTGTGCTTATTTTGGGTCTGGGTGGCCGGGAACAAATGAGCAGTCTCAGTCTACAGATTGTCGTTCCAATGTGTGCCGGTTAAATACACATAAAACCTGAGAGAGCTTGGAAAGGAATTCTAGACACAAAGAAAACAAAGTTTAGCTGCATTTTTTTTTTCGGATAGGCTCTGTTTACTGGCTGCAAACAGAATTGCCACAGCTCCTTTAAGAGAACTCTTAATTGATTCAGCATTAGCAGCAAAAAAAAAAAAAAAAAAGTGCAGTTTACAAACAGTGGCTTCCTGGTTTGTGCTAGTTGCAGGAATAGCTCTGGCTCTTTCAGGAAGCTGAGCACTTAAATGGGGTCTGTGAGCAGCATATTACAAATTGCTTAATGGTGACACAGACCAGCTGTGACCCTGGAGCTGGGGCAATCAATGTGCATGGCTCTGAGAGGCAGTGAACATGCCTCTGCCATGTTGGACTGGGTGGAGCCAACAAGCAGAGGATCAAGGTCCAGCCCTCAGCATTTTTATCAGGCAGCTGACAACCACTTGTAATTCCAATTCTAGGGCTGTGGAGTTGGTCCCAACCATGCCCACTTAGCATTTAAAATAAACTCTCCCGGTCAAAAAAATAATACAGATAAGTATGTAGTAAAGACAAATCCAGATGGAAAAACCTCTAAATGGGTCACAGTGCTGGATAATGTGTGTAGGCTTGGTAGATAGATGAAAAAGACAGTTATAAAAAGAAGTAAATGGTTTTTTTAAAGTAGTCTTTAAAGAGACAGAATACAGACAGTCAGGAGTAAAGAAAAACAAGTACATAAAGATGGAATATACACAGTCTGTATTATGCATATTATTGTGCTTTCTTTTAATTTTTTGACTGTAGAGAGACATTTGTTTCTGGGGACTGCAAAGCTAAACATATATGTTAAAGGTATCTTGACTTCTAAATTTGGGTCTAAGGATATGTTGTTGCTTTGGAAAAGAGTTTCTGCTTTTGTTTTCACAGAAGATGAGAACTGTGGATTCCTTCCAGACTAATGTGGTTCGATGGAACAAAACACCCTGAAAGTTTGCTGTGAAGCTCAAAATTACTTTATCCAATAAAAAACAGGAAGCAGCTTGGGGAGAACTATACCCAAATTCCCCAACATTGTTTAAAATTTCTGTTTACATTTAAAGGGGGATATGTTATAAAGATGGAAACATTGCATTGGTATGGATCTTGATTTATTGATACAAATTTAAGATCAATTTTGTTATATATATGTATATATATCTCTTGATTAAAGTATTGTGTTTTGCAGATCATTTAAAAATGTAATGTATAATTAAGAAATACAGATTAATAGCTAGTCATCTATAATAGCCAAGCTTGCAGTCATGTTAGTTAGCTTTTCTAGATATATAGATATATTTCAGTTAGATAAGTGTTCTTCAAACTTCTCAAAGACTAACAGACTATGGCATTTAAAATGTTTTAAGGACTTAGGACTTTTCATGACAATGAGACACATCTGCTTTTGCCAGCATCAATTACTTCACGAGGATGATGGGCATCCTCTTGGAATTTGTTAGCCATTTGGGCAAGAAACTGCTCTTGCCCGGACTGCTTGATGTTATGCTGGATGAACTGGATATGCAGGACCCAAAGAAAAATCACTGCTGAACTTTCCTAAAGGTGAGATGGTCCTTCAGGGTTTCTGCTTCATTTAAGAGTCTGCCAGACATTCTGCAGAACACAGAAGAAAGAGACTAGCAACCTGCCAATATAGGTGAAACAGTCTTTGAAATTTTCTGCTTCATGGAAAAGTCTGCCGGAATCTATGGGCCAGTAGACTGAAAATGGGTGCCCACAACATTACAGACGAACTTTGGGTGACTGCCCAGGTGGCAAGATGTCTCTGTCAAATCTAGAGTTTTGAAAGTTTCTTACAATGCACTTCCTGTTTACTTAGGTAATATTACATCCTTCCAAAGTCTTTGATGGAATTAAAAAATAGATAGTTATAGTTTTCCTTAGTTATGATAAAAGATAAAGTAGATATAAATATTGTAACTATAATTCTTGCTTGACAACTGTTTAACCTATGTTAAAGCTAAAGTCTTTAATATGGTATCAGAGACATCTATGTGTTTTTGTGTTTTATATATACATATTGCTTCAACATATATATATATTTCTCATTTGAAATATCTTGTTTTTATCATTTGTTACCAAACTTTACCCATATTCCAAGCAAATTTTAGGATGGATTTAATTTATTTATTCCTTATGCAATGAATAGCTGGAGTATCTACAAAGTATGGTATAGGAAGTACTGATCCAATATTCATTGAAAATCCTTTAGGACTAAAATGAAAATGTTTCCTTCATTTCTCTGAAGCCTTTGTTACTTCCTTAGGTTTTAATTTTTTTTCTGAGCCAGGCAGTGCTCACCTTTAATCTCAGCACTCAGGAGGGAGAGGTAGGCAGATCTCTGTGAGTTCTGGTCTACAGAGCTAGTTCCAGGACAACCAGGACTGTTACTCAGAGAAACCCTATCTCTAAATAAAAAAAAATACTTTTTGAATTCCAAAAGTATTTGTACCATGTATTATATGTCAATAAAAAACTGTACACTATTAATTCAATTGGTTAACTATGTTTTCTCAATCTGTTGCTATGTTCTTTGTACATTTCCATTGTGAGTGGAAGGGAGTAAGTACATTGACGTGGGATTCCCCTCTGTATGCTGTGAATAACATTGGTTAATAAAAAAAGATGTTTTGGGCCTGTGATAGGGCAGAGCAGAGCTGGGCAGGGAAAACTAAACTGAATGCTGGGAGAAAGAAGGCAGAGTCAGGAGAAGCCATGGAACCATTGCCAGAGACAGAAATGCCAAAACTTTGCCAGTAAGCCACAGCCACATGGTGATACGCAGATTAATAGAAATGTGTTAAATTAACATGTAAGACTTAGCCAATAAGAATCTAGAGATATTGAGCCAAGCAGTGATTTAATCAATACAGTTTCTGTGTGGTTATTTCAGGTCTGAGCAGCTGGGAACAAATAAGCAGTCTCCTATAACAGTACATGCACTGATAAGTTAACTAATTCATATCTACTGAGTGAATATTTTTTAAAGGCACTTAGTAATAAATGTTATCTTTATATGTTTTCATATCTCTTTCTTTAGTACTAAGAACTGAGTTCTTTAAATGCTTGTAAATCAAGGACAATATTTTTACTGAACATTAAATTGTCATGGCATTTATAAACACTGTTGACAACATTTAAAGGTATGTCCAAGGAAGGCATGGTGGCACATGTCTGTGCTACCTGGAAGGCTTAGGCATAAGGATCAGTTGAGACCAGCCTAGGTTATATAGTCAGATGTAGTATCAAAAAATGGAAGAAAGAAAGAAAGACAGAAAGAAAGAAAGAAAGAAAGAAAGAAAGAAAGAAAGAAAGAAAGAAAGAAAGAAAGAGATAAAGAATGAATGAATAACATGTATGGGATATCATGATGTGTATTCAGAGATGTTAGGTACAGCGGAGCGAAGAGGGCCTGGGGCAGTGATAATCTGCCATCATTGGGTGCCTCAGTGGTAATAAGTCAGCCAATCAAAAAGTACATACTCTTGAATCCACAAAATACACTTTCCCTTTTCAAATGCAGGTCACTTCACACATAGTATTTATACCTTTGAATGTTAAGACACAGTGTTTCTCTTTGGCCAGATTAGTGAAACTCAACACTTCCACATGGTTTTAAGATTTCTTTTCTGTGTCGTCCTAACCAAACCTTCTAGACTCCTTTCATTTCCTTTTAAAAACCTTCCAGGGAGCAGATGGACTAGTTTTATCGAGGTTGGTATTATGTCAGGATTCCTTTTTACTTCTCATATACCACTCTTCAACCCCCTTCCGAAGGGAATATCTACCCTTTCCAGGACTATTTTTCTTCCCAGGAATATTCAGGCTCAATCCTGTCTCGCTCTTGAGACCACTGGAACCAGGCACATTCCATGAGCTATGACCATAAGTCTTCTCAAAATCCTTCCACCCTATGAATTCCCCCGACCTTCCCTGCAGACTCAGGTCTCCCAGGCAGTGATTTTTCAACCTGAGCTACCCAGTAGAGTCACTAGAGAGGCTAAAAAAATATACCAATACCTAGACTTGTTATTCTCGGTCATAAAAAATGCATAGTGAAGAATGGGCTCACAATGAGTATTTTTTTAAGCAATTACCTATTCAGTAGAGATGAGAATTGATTTTTTTTTTTAAAAAGCAATAGTGGAAAGTACCTTAAGAACATGTAGAATAGTTTTGATAAGGACTTGTCTTCCTTGTTCCCAGAAGGCTATTACCAACAGTCAGGAAACATTACTTTTGTTCAACTTAAAGGGAATGCTACATGGAAAAAATTTCTAATTATAATACATGTGCAGTGCTAACTACAAAGGTCAGCGTCATTACAATGGATATCTGAGAGAGCAAAGTTTTTCTTTGGTAGAAAATTAATGAATAAGACTTTTGAAAGGAAACATTAATTGATATGAAATAACCCTTTGGATCTTCAAAAGGTAATTTATGGGGAGAAAAAAAGTAGGCTATGAAAATGTCCCTTGACAGGAAGGATGGAAGGCCTGGGTTTGGATACCAGAAGTCACATAAGATGAGTGTAGTGGCATGTGCCTATAATCCCTGTGCCGAGGAGAATGATTGTATTGACATTTCAACTGTATTTTAATAAATAAAGACTGCCTGAAGATCTGAGAGCAAAAAAGTCCCACTGGTCAGCCTTACAGACCAGATTATGGTAACACACATCTTTAATTCTAGTAGTTACAATAGCTGCCATAGAAACTGAGTGGTGCATGCCTTTAATGATGGTGGTGCACATCTTTAATCCCAGCCCTAAAGAGGAATATAAGATGGGGAAAGACAACTCTCACACACAGTCTCTTTCTGAGATTCCAGGAGGCAGAATCACCATTTCAGACTGAGGTCGAGGTAAGAACCAGTGGCTGGCTGTTTTGCTTTTTGGATCTTCAGGCTGAACCCCAATTTCTGACCCTGAGTTTTTATTAATCATGATTCAAATGATGGCAGGGATCCTGAGGCTTCCTAACTACCTCATTTATCAAAATCAATGAGTTCTAGGTTCAATGAGAAACACTGTCCAAAAAATAAGGTGAGTGGCTGAGAAAAACACTCAACATTGAACTCTAGCTATTACATATATGACCACACACACATGATCACATACATCCACACATAAAAGATACAACTAAAGTGTTTTGGATCTTTCCAATTATCTTTTTTAAAAAAAAGCTTAAATTCTCTGAGGATCTGACCCAATACATTTGGTCATATTCATGCCCTTTCCCCTAACTCCAGCCAGATCTACTCTCTGACTCTTTCTCTATCGATGTCCTCTTATTGTTATTATTATTAAAACTCTATCAAGTCTAATTTGGTTATTCATATACTTTTAGATGTGAGGCCACCCACGGGAGCATGGTTGACCTGCCAAGGGTTTTTACTCTTAAAGAGAATTAATTGTCTCCATCTCAGCAGCTATCAGTTGTCAATAGCCCTTCAGCCGGCTGTGGAATTCCCAATTGGAATTTTGTCTGGCTTGAACTTGCTCAGGTCTTATGTATGATGGTCAAAACTGCTGTCAGTTCACATGTTTAACTGCCTTGTTGTGTCTGGAAGACAGTTTCTTTGTAGTCATCTACCGTCTCTAGCTCATACACTCCTTTGCCATCTCCTTTGCCTTGATCCTTGAGCCTTCAGGGAGGGGCATGGTATAGATAATACCATTTCAGGCTGAGCATTCCACAGTCTTTCTTTCTCTGTGCCTTGTCCAGCTGCAAATCTCTATGTCAGTCACTCTCTATTGCAAATATAATTTTCTCTGATGGGTGTTGAGATATGCCCTAGCCTATTGGTATACTGGTAAGTCTTTAGGAGTCTACATCCATTTAGCAGTGAGTTATTGCCAATGGCCTATCATCTGTCTGGCTACAGGTTCTTTGCTCCAAAAAGTGGTGTCAAGTCATAATCTTTCTACTTCTCGTAATTTAACCTCTTGTACATCTGTCAAGGACACATGTGTGTACATGTATTACGGTGAACATCACAATATATCTAATTACTATATACTAATAAAAAGAAAATGCAAAGCAGGGGCTGTAGCTCAATGGTAGGGTGCTTTACTTAACATGCATGACGCCCTGGGTTTGAACTGCATAGATTGGGTGTGGTGGTATATGTGACTGTAATACCAGCACTTAGACCATTGAAACCGGAAGATCAGAAGTCAAAGTCATCTGGTAATCTTGGGTTATGCGAGATTCTGCCTCAAAAAAATTAATTTAAATTAAGAGATACATAATAAGGTAGGCAAATTCTTTTTCTATCATTTCTATCATTAGCTGCCATTTTACTGACTGTTCAGGAATAATTTAACAAGCTTTCTCAGTTGGTATGAATGAAATTACATCTAGTTGCTTAATGCTTGGTGTCAATGTAGCCTTGTCTTGTGGTCCACAGGCTCACATTTTGGGGTTTGATTTCCCAAGGAGTCTCATATGTGTGTCTGGCAGAGAGGGTATTACACCCAACATTCTTCACAGTGCTTCCATTTTTCTTTGAAAAGCAGCCACTTCCATGTCAGGGACAGGGGCTGGTCTACTACAGAGACTGGGGGCAAAGAGGCCATGAGAGAAATTTGCTTCACAAGGTGTTCATGTATCCCACTGACTTGAGCAGCTTGGAGCTGTCAGAGAACATCGCTTTAAATCTGTATGTGCCTCAGAAGGCAGCCAAAAGACACATCAGAATCAGTACACACTAACAAACTTTGAATTAAACTATAAGATGTATGTACTCTTTGCTTTACCGATTCTTAACCAGTGAACCAGAAGGGAGTCACCTTTTCAATAAAGAAGAGACACGAATGATGAAAGGATATTATTAAGGGCTCACAAGAACCGTAGATGTTGGGGTAGCAGGATGGCTCAGCAGATAAAGTGCTTGCTGTCCAAATTTGAGGACCTGAGTTGTAAAAAACTGAGCAAGATAGCAGGTGTGTAACTCCAGCACCAAAGGGTTGGTGGGTAGGGAGACAGTTGGAGCTTTTGAGCCATGATAGTGAACTTCAGGTTCAATGAGAAACCTTTCCTTTCTTTTTTTAATTATTTTTTTTCATTTTACACACTAACCCCAGTCCCTCCTCCCATTCTCCTGCCCCCTACATCCTCCTATCCCACCTACCCATCCACTCCTTAGAGAGGGTAAGGCCTCCCTTGGGTAATCAACAATGTCTGGTATACTAAGTTGAGGCAGGACCAAGCCCCTCTGCCCTGTATTAAGGCCGAGCAAAGTATCCCACCACAGGGAATGGGTTCCAAAAAGCCAATTCATGCACCAAAATAATTCTTGGTCCCACTGCCAGGGATCCCTCAACAGATCCAGCTACATAACTGTCACCCATTTTCAGAGGGCTTTGTTTGATCTCTTGCAGGATCCCCAGGATTTGGTCCAGAGTCAGTGAAGTCCCAGTAGCTTGGTTCAGCTGTCTCTGTGGTTTGCCCAATCATGATCTTGACTCCTCTCTTTGGAAAGATCTTCTCTTAAAATATAAAGTGGAGAGGAACAAAAGTTTAATTCTGGCTTCTGTGGACACACGAATTGGTGCGTGCACCCACACACATGCACAGACAAGAAAAGTAGCTGGTGTATACATGACTCTTATATTTTAAAATTTTCCATAAAACTATTTCCATTAGCTGTAGGGTAATACAGATTACTGGGAGTGTAGGGGTGGGACGACATCAGAAGATACAGCAACGTGCTGATTCTGGATGTGAGTTAGTTTTTTGCCTGTCACCTTATCAGCATTTTTAATGCAAGAGGTTGGTTGTCTTGGTTGCTCATTGTGAGCTCTGCTCTTACGCTATGTGTCGTAGTGATAAAATAACTAGGAAAATGAGCAGAGTGTGAAGCTAGTCTGTGGGTACTTTTCAATTAAAATGCGGTTCTCATCTTCCTGTAAAGTACCACTACTTGCAGCTTTCATCAATTTACATATTTCAATTTACATATATCAATTCAGTCTTAAAGGTACAGCTTCGAGATAGCTGGTACCTTTTTAGGTGGAATATTATGGTTTTGGAAAAGGGACACGGAGAATTTTATTGAAAATATTACAAATGTGTCCATAATGTAATATGTAATGTGCATTTAAAAAGTATCACATAATTATTCTCAGGTTTTCAATTATTCCCTGCGTTATGTCTAAATAGAAAGAGACTGATGCTCTTAATTAGTCATATTTCCTGGTGTTATTATTTATAACGCTGAATGACAAGCTCCACAGACACTATAAGTTACCTCAAACTGTAACGTATGGTGTGTACAAATATAGTAAATCTGAAGGATGCAAAAGCAAATACAAAGGCACACTGTATCTCTGTGTGCCAGATAAACAAATACTGCATATCACGAACATTGACAATATTTATGAACCATAAAAATGAGTATTATATTTTCCCATAAATTTCAGGTCTTCCCAAGGCAAATGCTGTTAGATATAAAAGTATAGTACTTGAATAACCACTTTAGGAGTTTTATAATATTAGACAAATCTCATGTGACTAGTGATTGTATTTTGGACTACTAGCAGCTGTTGGTTTAATTCAGAAAAATAAATGCATACACATGGAACTTCACCACGATTTGGAAGAATACCTCAATGCTGACATGGTTTATCCTTGCCTGACACAACTTAAGTGAAGGTTTTGGAATACAAAAGGCTGTGTTTTCTTTTCCTTATATGCTGTATGCAGATAGTTAAACTCACGTGGATTGTTGGGTTGGGGAGGGTTAGGTAGGTAGAGCTGATACTATTTAATTCTTAGGAATTTCAGGATAGTGATATCCTCTTCCCAATTCCTAAAAATCAGGGCCAAACAGATGGCTCAGTGATGAAAATTGCTTTTCATGCAGGCCTGGCAACCCGAGTTTGAGGGTCAGATCCCAAGAGAGAGGGAGAAGACCGACTTTCAAAGGTATCCATGATCACATATATCACATACACAGAGAATAACAATAATAAATAAATAGAAAATTAAAAACAATCTAAGATTTGTTGTGGAATAATCTTTTTGTACACTGTGAAGATTTGTCACTTGGATTGCTTTAATAAAAAGCTGAGTGACCAATAGATAGACAGGATTTTGAGGGCAGAGAGGATGCTGGGAAGAAGAAGGGAGAAGACTCAGGAGTTACCAGCCAGATGCAGAACAAGCAGCTTGCACAGTACCTAGATGAGGTAAATGAGCCTCAGGGCAGCACATAGCTGAAAAAAAAATGGGTTAAGTTTTAGAGGTAGTTAGAAACAACTCTAAGCTATTAACCAAGCTTTCATAATTAATAAGAAGGCTTCATGTGGTTATTTGGGAGCTGACAGGAGGGACAGAAAAATCTGTCAATAAAGACTAAGTCATTCCTTGATTGTTCATCATTTTTCCTTATTTGTATTCTAGATGGTTCATACCTTGAAGCTCTCCTTTCCAGATAATAATTGTCTTTCAGTGTTAACAGATAATAATTGTCACTCAGTGGAATGTTGTGAAATTCAGAGTACAGTGCAACTTTATAGAGAAAAACTATAACAAATGCAAAGTGAATTCAGGATTAAGTCATGAACACACTTTCCTTATTGCATGCACTTGCTATCAATGTATTGCTGCAGTGCTTTTGATGTTATTACTGAAATATTAACTTTCTATAATTAAAAGTTCCTTTAAGGGGGCTGGAGAGATGGCTCAACAGTTAAAAGTATTGGCTGCTCTTCAAGAGGACTGGAGTTGTTTCCTGGCACCCACATGGTGGCTCATAACCACTTGTAACTTTGGTTCCTGATGATCTGATGGCCTCTGCTGACCTTCTCTAATATTGCACTCTCATGCACATATAACAAACACATGTACACAAGAATAAATAATAAAATAAATCTTATAAAGAGTGCGGTTTTTAAAAATTTATTTGAAAAAAGACTTACATGTGACTTTTATTTTCCATAGAAAAACAAGTTTAATTTTAATTTTAAATATAGGTATTGACTGCCTATTCTGCCAAAAAAACCAAAATAGTTTTCATCTCTAGCAGGTCATAGTATTTGTGTGTGTGTGTGTGTACATATATGTGGGATTGTGTATTTATACATGTTTGTATGCATATATATGCATATATGTATGTGTTCAGCTGGGCTGTTTTTATACCTACAATAAGCTGACTCAGTATGGTATCATTTAATTAACTTGTAATATATGCACTGCATGCCACATTATCCATTCAAAGCCAGAAAGCACAAAGCTTGCTGGGATGGCCCACATGTTTTCCCGAGATTCCAGATCCCTCCATTGTCACTCCACTTTGAGATTTGGCATAAAATGAAGAAATGCCATGCCAAGTTTAAGCAAACCCACCTCCACTCTCACATAAAGACACCAAGTGTGCAGACTGTCTCGTGCCACGCTGTTACCTTCCCTCATTTTCTTCACAACACATCTTGTAACCTAGAATAAATCTCATTTATTTTTCAATAAATGCCTTTGCCACTGTATATTAGAACCTCGCTAAAATTTGATAGCTGCAAGGTAGATATTGTCTTGAAATGTCACACAGCCTATCAAGTATAGAACTCTTTGCCTAGATCCACCCTTGCCTCCATCCTGGCTCTAGCTTCAATGATGAGCTGTGTTTCCTTCCAGAAACAGTGGTTGGGAGCATGCTTTCAGCATAAGTTAACATATAGTGTCATCCTTTTTTATGCAATAGGCTTGTCACGAACTAATTTGCACAATTAATCCAAAAGTTGCATAGATCAGCAATAATATACTGTAAGTGCTAAATCAGGATACAAAAAAATAATAAATAAAAACCCTCAACATCCATTAGGCACTTTAGTGCCTATATAATACAATACTAATAGAACTAAAATATGACCTTGAATGTTACTTCTGCATAAATCAAAACCCATGCACATAAGGCATCTGATGGAGGACTATACATATCAATAGAAAAGAAACCCAGAGCAAGTAGTGAGCAAAGCGATCCTCTCTGATATTTACCAATCTAATACAACATCCAGAGGAAATGAAAGGAAGAAATTTTGACACACTAGCTTCTATATGTGATAACATTTCACTCACTTCTACTAACTATATCTAACACATAAATTGCTTCTGGGACATTTTTCTCAAGATTTCAATAATTACTTTTCAATATGAAGTTGTTGGGTTTTTTAAAGATACATTATGAAAGGATTTGCTTTTAGTTGATCACTAAAATGCAGCATATTAAAATGTATCATGCTGAATGCATCTTTTAATTATCAAAAGAAACCATCATAAAGATTTCCAAATTATGCAAAAGATGAGGAATTTGTTTTAATTATGCAAACAGCAGGAAAGGGCTTTTTGGCTTGAAAGCTTAAACAGTTATCATCTGACCCTTTAGACATAGTTTCCCAATCCTTGATCTAAAGAATTCAATATGTGTGTGTGTGTGTGTGTGTGTGTGTGTGTGTGTGTGTGTGTGTGTACATATACATATAGTATTACGATGGTGTAGGAGGGTCCTTCTGTATTTGGGTTGCTTTTATTGGTTAATAAAGAATCTGCCTTGGCCTTCTGATAGAGCAGGACTTAGATAGACAGGATAAAGAGAAGAGAATGCTGGGAAGGGGACAGAGCCAGAGAGAGCCGCCCGCCATGAAGCCCGCCAGGTCACACACGCTGAATCTTTCCGGGTAAGCCACGACTAGTGGCAATTTACAGATTATTAGAAATGGGTTAAATAAATATGTGAGAGTTAGCCAATAAGAGGCTAGACTTAATGGGCCAGGCAGTATTTCAATGAATACAGTTTCCGTGTAATTATTTCGAGTACGCACTGGGAGCCGGGCGGGATAGAACAAGGGGCCCGGTGCCGGGAACACAGTCCAAACCCCTCATTACAACATTACGAGCAATTCTTGCTCTTACTAAGGCCCCATGTTGCACCCACATAGTGGTTTACAACCATCTGTAACTCCATTTCCAGGGTATCTGATGTTTCTCTTTATTCTCACAGGGCATCAAGTATGCACGTGGTACACATACATACACGCAGGCACAGTACTTAAATGTAAACACAAAATATATGAACCTTAAAAATCCATTTTAGCTAAGTATTGAAAGAGGCTTATACACGCTACACAGAAAAGGAATAACCCCAAACACAGAAAATATGGATGAGCCCTATCAATGTGCTGGCGTGAGTTGTTGACTAAGTTGTATGGTCAAGGGCTCTTTTATTTTTCACAATGTATGGTGATTTAGGTCTGAAACACTTTCCTACTGCTCATGATCAAGGGGAGCTGGTAGACCACAGTACTTGAACGGAATCTCTGAAATGTGATAGGCCAACAGAATTAGTGGTTCAGGACTCAGGAATTGAATGCTTCAAGTTCTATCCCTACCTTTTATTAGCCATATACAATAGGTGAGTTTGTTGACCTTGGGGCCTTAGGTTCTCCATGGGTTCGAAGTAAGGATACTGGAATGAGTTGCTTCAAGGATTAAATATGCTAAGATGTGTAAAGCATTATCATGTTGCAATGTCACAAGGGGCTGGGCACACCTGGTAGGGCATTCAACTGTGCGCAGTAGCATAATATTTGACAGTATTTAGTAATGACGGTGAATGGTTTATGTGTTTGTGCACTAAAGTCTTTATGGTGAGTGTACACACACGGAAGAAAACAAAAAGAGACTGAGAGAGGCAGGCCCCTCAGGATTCCAGAGAAGACATGCTATCACAAGAGATCACAGCTACAGGAGACAAGGCATGGAAATAGAGGAGAGTTGACAATAACAAATCCGACCTTGTGCAGGCCTAAGCTAATGTGGGATTTTGTGTCTAAATTTTCAACAACAGGAAATCTTAAAATGCTGAACCTGTTTAAATATGAAAAGAACTTACTGTTGTGGCTTGGATAGGAAATGTTCTTAGGAGACTCATGTGCTGAACAGGCTTGATCACCAGATGGTGGAACTGATGAGGAGTTGCTGGACCATGAGTGCATTAGCCTCATCTATTGAAATCTACTGAGCAGTTTATGATGGAATGGGCTAAAAGGAAATGGAGCCCATTTGGGGCGAGTAGGTCATTGGAGGCTTGGCTTTGAAGACTTTCTATCATCCTCATCGAGAAGTCAGCAGCATCTCTGCCTTGAACAGGATCAGAGCAATGGAGCGGCTGACCGTGGCTGAAGCCTCAGGAACCACGAGCCGACATAATCCTCTGCTCCTGTGTACTGATTTCTTTTAGAAAGTCCAGTGACAAAAGCTGATTAATATACTCATATAATGATAGGAAGAAAGAAATGGGCTGCTCTGGTAGCTACATTGTAGAGCACTAATTAATTATTGTGCTGTAGTTTTACCGTACATTTTCTATTTGGGTAAACAAATAGCCTTGTTTTACAGCTGCCTACAATATTCAGTTCTGGACATGCTGTTCATGCTTGGGGAGTGTTTACTCTGCAGGATGGACACACTGATTTTAAGTATCTGAGACAGAAGTTAGGTCCTTTCATATGCTTGACAAGAGCCCTACCACTAAGCTAATGTCCCTAGAATTTAAAAAATGTATTTTGAGATAGGATCTTGATAAGCTGCCCAAAATGGCCTAGAGTTTACAATCTAGGATCTCAGGCATGCGTACCCACCTCTGGGTGGTTTTAAATATAGTTAGGCATGACTTCATGGGGTGAATATTTTCTGAGGAATGAGCTATAACGCACTTTTGTTTTCATGTGAACACGGAGACTTGTACTTAAGGGAACTGGAGACTTGTACTTAAGGAAACCTAGACAGTACAGTGCCTTACATATTTGTGTGTGTTGTTTGTGTGCGTGTATGTGTATTTGTGTGTGTGGTCTGCGTGTGTGGGTATGTGTGTATTTGTATATGTGTGTGTGGTATGTACATGTCAGGGTGTATGTATATTTTGTGCATGGATTTCAATCAGAACTAATTTCTACTTAGTTCTTACTGCTTCTTCCATTAGAGGATTCCAGACGCAGACCTTTCTGAAGCTGCTCTTACAGAAGTCACACACACAAGCCTGTGTAATAGACAGGACAATTTTCCTCTAATGAAATGAATGGAGGTTTAAAGGAAGGAGGGAAGGGAGGAGGAGGCAGGCTAGCTTTGACAGTCCTGGCTTAAGCCCCAGTGGAAGTGTCAATACCAAATCAATGAGCCTGCTTTTCCTTGTTCCTGTGTGTCCTGCAACATTGTGGGTTTGCATTAAGAAGAAGAGCTCAGCTTTAACTCTTTGGTGCCCACTGACCAGGTAATCCCTGTTCTGCATCTGGAGTTTATTTATAATGGGAGCTTCAAGCAAGTGTTCCTAAACTTCTACCTTATTTAATGCCAGGGGCCATTTGGTAGTCTGGCAGTAGCTGCTGTGGGACAATGGTCTGTATCCTGTCAATTATATTTTAAATAAACGCTGATTGACCAGTAGCCAGGCAGGAAGTATAGGCAAGACAACCAGACAGGAAGTAGAGGCGGGTCAATAAGAACAGGAAAATTCTGGGAAGAAGGAAGTTCCTTCTGCAGTTCTGTCCCAGCCACAGAAGAAGCAAGATGTGACTGCCCCGCCGAATAAGGTACCGAGCCACGTGGCTAACACAGATAAGAATAATGGGCTAATATAAGTTGTAAGAGTTAATAAGAAGCCTGAGATACTGGGCCAATCAGTTTATAACTAATGTAGACCTCTGTGTGATTTCTTTGGGACTTAACAGTTGCAGGAACTGGACAGGACAGAAATCTCAGACAAGTAGCCATCCTGAAACTAATGTTGTATTTTTTTTTTAAATCATCACCCTCTCTCACTAATGTACGTGCATGTGTGTTTATATGTGGTTTATATTTCTCTTCACATAGACATATGATGTATGTTTGAATATGTGTATTTGTGCATGTAGAGGCTGGAAACTGATGTTCAGTGTCTTCCTCAATCTCTCTCCAGCTTATTATTTTGAGGCAGGGTGTTTCACAGGACTTAGAGCTCATCAGCTCAGCTAGGCTGGCCTGCCAATGAGCTTCAGAGATCCACCTGTCTCAGTCTCCCCAGTGCTGGGGTTACAGATGCGTGCTGTTTTTTCATTTATTTTTAATGTAGAAGCTAGAAAGTGATTTTAGGTTCTCATGCTTAGTGAGGTAAGCATTCTATTGACTAATTTATCTCCTTAACTCTGTTATTTTTGCCATTTAAAAAACATTCTACTTTGAAATAATGCCAGGGTCATATGAAGTTGCAAATCTATTTATGTAGCCATCTATACATCCATTCATATAGAAGAAAGTTTATATACCATTTTCCAGGTTTTCTTCTATAATATGAAAACCAGGGAATTGACTAAAAGTGCTCTTGATGAGTTGAATTAAACAATTCCTGTTTAGTTATGTAAGGAACTGCTGAATTACTTTGCAGAGTGGTTGACATTGGCCCTTCCCAACAGTCCTATAGGAGTGCTCTACCCCAGCCCCCAACCCCAGCCCCACCAGCACTCACTGCTATGTGTTTTCAGCTATTTTGAACAATGTGTAGTAGTTTACACTTTGGTTTTAATTTTACAATTCCTTTATGAATAGTGACATTGAACATCATTTAAAGAGATTATCTGCCATCAATATCTATTTTTGACAAAATTTATTGTGTATTTTTGCTTTTTTTTAATTATTGAAATTTTAAAGTTTCTTATATAATCTAGAAACAAGTGGTTTTTGGATATCAATTTGACAAATGATTTCTCTGTTTTATGGTTGTCTTTTTATCCTCTTACCAAGTGTTACATAGAGCAAAGATTTTTAATTTTAATACAGTATAACTTAATCATTCCTTTTATAGATTACTCTAGTATCATTTTTAATAACTTTGCCCAAACCCTAGATACTGAATATCTTTTTCCTAAATATTTTATAATTTCAACTTTTATATTTAGGTCTTTGGATTAATTTTTTACAAAGTTATTAAAATACTTTTGAAGCATGAAATAAGATTAGAAGCAAAACCAAGTCTGTCAAAATTGTTATTATTCTTCTTTTTTTTTAAAAGATAATCTTCGCCAGCTGGAGATGAGTTTGCTGTGCAAGCATGATGTCATGAGTTCAGATCCCTAGCAGCTCTGTAAAAGCTGTGTGTAGCAGAATCTACTTGTAGCTCTAGTGCTGCGAGACAGGTGGATCCCTGGAGCTCGTTGGCCAGTCACTGCATCTGAATCATCGAAGTTCATGATCAGCAGGAGACTACATTTTAAAAAGTGAGTGGAAAAGAATTGAGGAATATGCCTGACATTGATCTCTGGTCTCCACATGTACATACAATCATACCTTTACACACCTGTACACACCCCTATGAACAAATACACTTATAAATATAAAATAAACATCATGACATTTCAACACATTAAATAATAGATACAATATAAAAAGACTATGATGAAATCACAAAGTGATGGGTCTGAAAGCCTCTTTCAAGATATGCAAAACACAAAAAATTTTCATTGAGAAATGCGTGATTTCTATTGCTCTCAAAGTCACCAGCACTGTGGACACCATTCTCGCTTAGAGCTACATTTATAATCAAAGCACATTCTAATGTTTTGAAAAATGTTCCCGAAAATAAAGAAACATCTTCCCTGCACCATCCAGTTTCAAGGTCCCATGTTAAGAATTCCTAATTTAGAAGTAGGAGTGGGCTTGTTCCATATGGTTCCAGAGATAAGAAACCCATGATCAGCTGCCCGATACTACATAGCATACCCCTAACACATGGTTTATACCTCCACATAAATCATAAACGTGCATTAAATATTAGCTATTTATAAATGTCCCCCTGCTGCCTACTAAGTAAATACTTTTCCTTATCTAGAAAATTCTGCAAATGTTTGAAAGCCTTTCCCAGGAGCAGTGGGCAGGGTGTGACAGACAATGGTTAAGACCCTTCCATGAGCCACTGGGTTCTGCTCTGGAGGAAAAAGGAGGCTAGGTCCCCCACTTAGAGACTTTGCTCAGAGACCTATCGCCTTAACCAGAACCAATCAGAAAATGACTCCTTATGCTGTTTGTTCCTGAGGTGCATAGTAGTGAATGGTGTTTCAAAACGGTTAATTTCACTCCCCTGTTCTCCAAAGCACGCGATAGAATGCTGACTGGTCAATATCAGGGAACTGTGCCGTTTTCATTATTACATGTAAATTAATCTACTGGAAGAAGAAAGCACAAGCGTTTAGCAGCACAAGGTTGTCCTGTTTTGACAGCATTTCAGTTATGGGTTCAAGAGTAATTACTGAAATAAATCATCAATAGGTGGTGGCGACATTGATTTTGTGTCAGCACCTGAGTAAACTATAACCCAGCCTTGGTGCGGAGCCCTGTTCATTGTCTTCTCTGCTTTATTTTTGAATTGCTGTCAAAAGGGGAAAAAAAAAGCCTTCTTAGCGTCCACATGAAATTGCCTACTGAGGTGGTTTTCCCAGGGAACCTTCCTGCCACATCACCTCTAGCTCCCTGGCTCCCTGGTGCTTGCCTTGAACAGTCTCCCAGGATGCTTTACCTGCAGTCCTAACTAGTGTGAAATGCTAATACGGATTTCCAACAAAGCGAAAGGAAAATGTGATTACTGGTCAAAGGGTTTCGCATTAACACTTGCTTCTGCTAATTTAAAAACAGGTTGGACTGCAGCACAGGAAAACCAATTTCCTCCCTTAGCATTCGTTTCTTCTGCTGCTCTGTGTTTAATAAATGTCCTCTGGGTCCAAACTAATGTGAACAGGGAAAAGGGAGCTGAGCTCTCATTCTATTAAATGCAAGCTCAACATCTAGCTGGCTGGGTTTCATATTCCTCAGGACCGCTTTAAACTTGATCTTCAGAAACCAAAATAAAATACCTTCCATGGTTTTTTGTATTTATTTAGTTAAGTCTTTTTTTTTTTTTTTCCTGCCTGGCTCAGGTAGAAAAATGGTCTTTGGTGCTCTGAGTTGATTAAAAGTGAGTTAGGGAACTTTGAATGGCGGGCACTGACTCAGGATAATCAGACCTTAAATAAAGTCAGATGAAGTAGTTCACCATACCAAGAAAATGATTATCCAGCTGATAATGAAGGCAGATAGCGAGGCAGAAATAAAGACCAAACAAAACAGAAAGCTTCTATACACCTGTCCTGTTTCATCAGAACTTAAGAGACCTTCCCCCACTTGTCTTTAATTGTACTGAGTGCTATGTAAATATCCTTTACATTTCTCTTCAAAAGCCAGACTCCCCTTCCACGTTTTGATGGGGATGTCTCAACCAAGCCCTCCTCCTGCCTCGGAGCTCTACACTGCATTCCAAGCCAGCATCTGCAGACGCTCACTGTGCATTTCCTTCTGCTCATTGCCAAGGCCAGACATCAAAAACAGTTTATACGAAGTACCAGTAACCGTATCATTCTAGGATTTGCAAATGATGCATTTCTTCTTAAAACCAGATTCTTAGTGTCCCATTTGAGAGAAATATCAGCATCTGTATTTTACAGCGCCGAAACTGAGCTTTAAAGAATTATGTTATATCTGGAACAAGGGGCTCTGGCCTGCAGCTCAAGCTACTCAGGAGACTGAGGCAGGAGCTTTGGGAATCCAAGGGCAGTCGGGGCTACAGAGTATGTTCAATGCCAGCACAAGCAATTCAGCAAAGCCCTGTCTCAAAATCAAAATTCAAATAAAAGTTAGAAACACAGTTTAGCGACGGAGTCCTTATCTAGTACGGGCAAGGACCTAGGTTAAATGCCCAGTGCTGAAAGAAGTGGTACTCAGTCATGGGTTCAGGATTAAACACTCCCAAAACAGCAGGCATGAGTCTTGACTTCTTCTACTGCATAGCTCCCACTATTTCACTACGTGGGCAAAGGATTGACGATATTACTGTTGTTGTTGTTGCGTTTTTTCCAATTTCTTTAATTTTATTTTTATTATCCCTTTGAATTCTTCTCTTTCCCATGTCCTAGCTGTCTCTGTTTGGGTCACTAGCAATATGCCTGGTGCTCACAGGTAAACCCCGTCACACAGCTACTCTGCCAGAACAGTGTCTTAAGCACGGTTGGTCACCCTGCAGCAGCTGATCTATGGAACTGCAGCAATAACTTCTAGGTTTCACCCCAGGACCGTGTCCTGAACAGAGCATACATTCAAACGATGCTTGTGGAATGAATCAGTGAGTATACATTTAGAAATTTCTGACATACCATCAAAACATTTCCAAGCCTTCTCTTGGGGATGTCAGGCTAATGTAAATGTGAACGGAAAACTCAGCAAATGTCAACAGGCTATAAATAATCACTCTGTCTATCAGTGCAGGGAATTTACATAAACAGACATTTCCTTTGATGAGTGTTAAAGCTCATAACGAAAGGGAACATGCATTTTGAAAAATTAAACATCAGAATTCATACAGTGAAAACGTGTGGGCTTCCCATCAAAGGCCTGGCTCCCCCTTTCTGCTCTGTCCCCTTTCTGAGGCAAGTTAGTAGATACATCTGAACTCTGGTTTCTTCCTTTCTTGTTTTTTTGTTTGTTTGGTTTATTTTGTGTTTTTTTATAGGCATAATAATACCTCCCTCATTGACATTTGCAAGGGTTGACTGTTATCTCACCTGCCAAGTGCCTATGGGCACACAGTAGGTACTTCATACACTTTATTTCTGATAGCAGAGATTATACATCCCGAGAACCACAAGATAAAGTATATCACTTCAGTATCATTCTGGAGTATCACACTGGTCTTTGCCCTCCAAGAAAGTATAATCCATTGAAGAAGATGATTTTGAAAAAAATAGGAGGAAAACATCCAAGTTTTCCTTGTTAAAAATTGACAAGAAACTGGGTTGATCTAGATATGGAACTCTCGGTAAGCAGATTACAAATTTGAAAACTAAAACCATGTTTTTCTTTTCATTGTCATTTGGGTGCTAGGGACCGAACCCACAATTTCACACACATAAGATAAGTTTCTAGTAAGCTTCTCTCATGTCTTAGGAACATTCTGTAAAAATGAGCATGCACAATCTCAACAAATTCTTCCAGTGTCACCAGAAGTGCCACTGTACCTTGCTGCCCATCCCATGACAGATACCTGTCAGATATAATTCAAAGGAGAGAAGGTATACTTTGGTTCATGGGTGTAGAGGTGACAGTTTGTGGTCTGGTGTAGAAAGTCTATGTATATGTGTTTCTTTTATTGGTTAATAAAGAAGCTGTTTCGGCCAATGGCTTAACAGAATATAGTCAGGCTGGAAGATATGTATATGTGTGTCTGTGTGTAGTGTATATATATATACACTACACACACACACACACACACACACACACACACACACACATATATATATAGAGAGAGAGAGAGAGAGAGAAAGAGAGAGAGTAGGCGGAGTCAATGAGATGCCAGAGGGGATAGACATGAGCTATCAGGTGAAACCTTGCCAGTAGGCCATGAATCTTGTGGTAAAATATAAAATAATGGAAATGGGTTAATTTTAGATGTAAGAGCTAGCTAGCAATATGTTTAAGCTATTGGCCAAATGGTATTGCAAATAATATAGTTTCTGTGTGATTATTTAGGGTGTCTGGGCAGCCAGGAAACAAATAAGCAGCCTCCCCCAACAGTGGTCTGCTGGTACTTTGCTTTTTGGCCAGTGACAACATGGCAGCAGAAGTATGGCATACTGGAGTGCCTTCCAATGCTGGTGCTGGGGAGGTGAAAACAGGCAGACACTTTAGGGCTTTCTGACCAGCCTGCCTACCCTGGTTGGTGAACCTCAAGCTGATGTCAAAACAGGTGGACAACACCTCAGGAATGACATCTGAGGTTGACTTCCAGTCTCCATACATATGTTGTCTATACATGTGTATACCCACGTGTACACACATGCCACCACAAGAGCTCCTCCATAAATATGCAAAAATGACCACTGAATTAATACTGTTACTAACTGAAATATGAGTCTATGTCTAGGATACACATTCAACAACTATCAACATGAATGAATATTTGGTATATGATCAGTTATAAACATAGTCTAATTC
>PVIU01004462.1:0-95966 GCA_004026605.1 Ondatra zibethicus | reverse complement strand
ATAATCATGTATATGTGTGTTATAATATAACAATCATATGTAATTATATATATAAGGCTTTTGCTAAGTTCAGGAGAAAGGGAGAGAAAAGATAGAGTGATTGAGCCTAAAGGGTTTATTGTTTAGCAATTTGGGAGATTGTGCTTTCAAATATTAGATTTAAATTGCCACACATCTTTTTAAGAACAAAGGATTATGAAAGTATGCAAGTAGACAATTTCTGGACTGTTCACTAGACAGGAAAAATTGAGATAGTAATTTCTGTGCATCTTCAAACTAACCAATTAAAACTGGGCATATTCTATTCCCTGGGAAATGAGATAGTCAGCTCCGGCTTGATGAGGAATTGTGGTATTACCTTGCTCTGAGAGCAAGGATGCATGGAGTGTTTACGATGCAGGCATGGCGAGCCTGCACATAAGGCTTCACGTAGGGAAACAGAAACCACTCCTTGCATTCAAAGGAGTAAATCCAAAGCAAAGACTTGTTTACCCAGGTCATGGAAGAACTCAGAAGTCAAACATAGGCAGCAGTGCCAACTGCAGAGAGCATAACAGACCACTGTGACCTTTCAGAGAGAGATAAAGGGCGGAAGGGGATGTGCTAATCTGTGTTCCCTTGGTCACTATAATGAAATATCCACATTCTGGAGGCAATCAAGTTATAAAGAATAAAGGGCTACTTGGGCTCATAATTCTAGAGATTTCAGTTCAAGTTTAAGTGACCCTACTGCTTTGGGTCTCTGAGTGGGAAGCATGGGCTGGCAGGAGCCCTCAGAAGGGTAAACAAACTTCTATAACACAAGCCAACAAACACGAAGGAAGAGAGAGAGAAAGAGACCAAAGTCCCATCATTTTTGTTGAGAGTGTTCTCTGACGGGCTTAAGGACCCTACAATGCCTCATCAGCTAAAGGTTCCACCATATCCCAAAAGGGTTACCCTAGGGGTTAGGTCTGAGTCACACCTCCTGATGAGAGTCTAAACCCACTCTAAATAAAAGAACATGGAAGAAGGAAATGCTGTGTTTTGCCTGCTTGCCTGCACTCTTGCTGGCAAGCCCACCTCTTCTGCTGCTTCAGTTATACTTCTTGATATTAGAACTTACTTCTTCCAGCTCCCAATGTAGGCTGAAGATCAGCATCTCTCCAGGAATCTTCCAGGCCTCCAGTGTCAGATTGGGCATGCTGAGACACCTAGTCCTGTAGACTGAACATCTACTGGATCCTCTGCCTTCTCCAGTGTGAGACAGCCATGGTTGAACTGCACAGGCTGCAGCCCTATAGGCCAATCTCACACAGTTTTTATCAGATTCTTTAGAGAACCTTAACTATACAACTTCTAGGGGAGATGCCATAAAGACTCTGCCAGTAGAACCTCCTGAAATAGGTGACAGTGGCTATCTGGTAATTACGAAGAGGTTGGAGGCAGACATGGCACATTCTGGTTATATGTGGGTTGGGGTGAAATAGCACGATCTAGGGAAGACACATTTTCCATGGCTGCTGAAATAACGACACCTGAGCAAACAGATGCCCCCTTTGAATGCATGACTGTCACTATGAGACAGCCTGCAGTCAGGACCAGGAGTCTGACAGCTTCTCAGAAGGACCAGACAACATTACATGTTCCTTCTCTCGAGGTCAGTCGAATAAGTTCTCATGTGTGTCACATAGAACAACCTATGTATTATACATTTATCCACATAGCTGAGGCATGCTGGCGGGGGGGGGGCATTTCCAGTTTATTTGTCATTTTCCAATAGATTCAAACCAATGACTGCCTTTCTCACATAGGCCATAATCACAGATCTCAGCTACAGCTTCTGACTGGTCACTCAGCACAAACCTTTGACTACAGTTGAAATATCCGAATCTGAAAGGCCACACAGCACTGTCTCATCCTGGCCATGTTTTATGACAATGGCTGCTAAGGACACAGTGGCGGGGATGGGATACGAAGAGCAGACAATGCAGTGCTTAGACAACAGCCCTGGGGACTATGAACAAGTTCACGTAGCAGAGTTGGAACCACTGCACACCTCTGCATCCTCGTCCTCAGCCCATCACTCAGTCTTTTACTACTCTGCTGACTTTTAGCTTCATCCTGAAGAGTACTCCGTTTTCCACAGATCCTTCCAATCGCTACCCTTACTGGAATGTTTTCAGGAAGGACTCTACTGTGTCTGCTCAACAATAACACAGCATGCCGGGACAAATTTTAACTACCTGCTAAGCGATCAGTCCTAAGACTGACTCCACAGCCTAACTTACCTTGTACGTTGTAAAATAAAGAGGCATGCAGAAGGAGGCTGCCCATGTAGATGGCATATGCCATGGCTCACAAGAAATGAAAGCCCTTATTTGTTCATCTTTTTGGGGAACATGCGTTTCTAAGTTGTCTGCTCCGAGCTTTATAAATTATTTTAAACTGTTATGGCACCACTGAAAAATACAGATGTGTGTTAATACTGCAGAGGAGGACTCAGCTGCTGATAATACAAAGGAAATTTAACTAGCTTATAAATGTTAAAATGTAAAAGTAAAGGAAGTCTCGCTATTCATCTTCTCTGCAATATTCAGACACTCATGAAATTGAAAGTTAATGTACCAGGGACTTTCATTATCTGACCCATTCCATCCTATCTATTAGATTCTCAAAGCACTGGAGACAGAGGACCAATATGTCACCGGCACAGGACTGCAAAGGTCAGAAAAACGAAGCATCAATAAAGCACGTCTGAATTAAATTTCACAGAGCTCAGCGGAAAATATGTTCTCTGGACCAAGAGTATTTGTAAGAGTGGGGCTGATCGCCAGATTCAACTTCAGAAAAATAGAAACGTAGTTTCGATTTTAAGAATTAGGTGAAGCCGGTGTTTGTAAACACAGACTGATGTGACTTTAGGCACTTCATTAGGACAATAATGAAACTATATACCGCATCCGTTAGCTTTACAGGCACAGAATTGGCCAGCGGACGCTTTACCATCCCCACCCCCATTCCCTGCCACCCCAAGCACTGCTTAGACAGCTAAGACTTGTAAAATCAGTGCGACTTCTCATAAATCATGACATGATGCAACAGCCGAAGAGCTTTCCCCGGCCATTGCTCATCTTTTTGTCTAAAATACTCACTTGTGATGAACTCGCTTAATCTACCCATATTCAAGATTTCTCTTACTTTCTCAAACATAGAATTATTCTGCATAATTAATTATGCAACAAACCCACTTTTGAGATTTTCTGTCAGTGTTTAATTATAACTAGGCACTACAAATTAGGAATTAAATGAGGCTTTCCTATAAATTGGCTGCAGATACAGGAAAACATAGTAAAGAGTAAGAGGCAACACAGTGTGGCTGAGTGGCGGGGAGTGGCACCGAGCGCTGGGAGGTGGTGAGATGGATAAGTGCCAAGTTATTCCCTTGTTTCCACGTTCCTTTGGGAGAACTCACAACAAATGGTTTTAGTTTCAAAGGATTCAAAGGGTAAAAGTTTCCTATTTGACGCAGAAGACTCAGGACTAATTCTATGATTTGAAAATTGCTATGACTTTATTTCTAAAAGTGCCACTGTAACACTTAACATTTGAGCGACCACTCTCTGAGAATGGATATTGTCAGGTGAAGTGAGACCAGTGGCGAGCTTCCTACAGCATTGTCAGTTTTTCTTTATATCTGGGGGAAAATTCCTTTATGGACGAGGACTGGGGAGGGTTATGCTAATCTGAAGTATGCAGTGCATTCTCTAGTGAAGGAGTGATGCAGGACAGCTCTTCAGGAATGTAGAGGAGGTTGCTCCCACTGGTGAGACTGTGTATATAAAGAAAAGCATTCATTGCGCTGGAGATGTCAAGAATGCAAAGGACTCTAGTCTGGGATGCGCTGCGGCTTAGCCCAAGGGCCGTAATGGAGAGCTACGTGGTAGAAAGGAGCTGTGAGACCAGAGATGATGAATGTGACGGGCACTCAGGAGAGGGGCTGATGGTCAAGACAGCTTTATGTTGTGGAATATTGGGGGAATTCTCCTAAATGCATTTTTGTCACTAAAATCAATTGGAGTTAAGTACACATAAAAAGACAAGGAAATCCATTTGGCCGTTTTTTTTTTTCTCATCTCTTTCCTTAAAAGGAAATAATTTTCAGTTTATATAATTATACAGGAAATTAGCAACTACTACTGTTCCTAATAACAGAGAGTATGACAAACATTAAAATTAAAATTGAAACACATTCGGGAAACTGAAGAAAATATTTATTAGAAAATTAAATTTCCTTCTTTGTTTTAGATCAGGTCTTATGTAGGCCAGGCTGGTGTTAAACTCCTCCCCATATAGCTAAGGACCCTCTTGACTCTACCTCAAAGGCAAATTTACTTTGTTCTCTATAGGCTTACAAGGCTCACAGTTATTTTTAAACAATTATAGCTTTGCTCTAATTATTTTTTTCTCTGCTTTCTCTATTAGATCAAACAATCTGATGATCAAGATTTTACTACAATGTTACAAGTTTTCTTTAAGCCCCAGATGAAACTTCTTGAACAGATATACTATGGTATATTACTACCTCTAGAATTTAATGAAAAGGAGGTTAATATCCTCGTCCTGGATAATAAGGAAATATCCAGACATAGTCCTTCTACCTAAAGAAAAGAGGCTTGTCCAATAGTCCATCATCACTGGCTATGAGAGTCCTCAAACGTTTTGACACAATAAATTAAAATTAATGAAAGAATGAATGAATGGATGAAGGAAGGAATAAAGGGACTCATCTGGAAGTTCGGTGGGCTCATTTTGTAAATGCAGTACTGAGAGCTGTCTGCTCCTTTCTTGACTGTACGTAGCTAGCTGTTACAGCCACCGTGTCCCCCCCATCTGGCCTTAGGAATGAAGATCTTGTCGGATATTTTCAAAACAACTCTTTCCTGTTTCTTAGAGCATAAGTCAGCTGCTTCTCCCAAGCCTCCAGTTCTCTCTTAAATTCAAACAGAATCCGAGGATCTTGACAGAAGGGACCCAAGAGAGGACTTGTCCAATTGACAGCAGAGAATCCAATAAGTCTTTTCCTCTTAGGCTGCGCGATGTTATGTGGGGAGGAAAAGAGGAGAGGGAGAGCAGAGGGAATGCTAATAACCCGAGCAGGTTTGCAGAAGTCTCCCTTTTCAGCTCCTCACCAGTCATAGGCACTCAGATTTACCAATGAGAGTTTAAAATGAGCAAGGGTGGCAGTGGCGGAGATGTGAAGAATCATTTAAATTTAAAAACTTATTCCACTGCATCGCAACGTCGATGTATTTCTTTCATAAGTATTTATATTTTTAATTCTTGGGAATTCTGTACACATACACACACACATAAAGATTATATTTACTCTTTATTTTCTGCTCCAAACTCTCCATGTCCTCCATAATAAACATTTTTAAGACAAAAATAATTTGCACTTTATCCCCCTAACATCTCTTCTACCTTACAGTTGTTCTTTTAAAGGCGAGGTATTCTAGTCACACCTACATGTTTTTAACATCCTATTTATAGGTGAGATATTCTAGTCATACTTACATATTCTTAACATCCTATTTATACCATCTCAAAAGAGGGAATTTCATACGTTTCTACAGGAAGCCTGTATTCCTTTTCTATGTGCCAGGGAGGTAAAGCCTTTGCGCCCAGCAGATGCATACAAGTTCAGTAACTCCCCGACATATAGACTGTATGTTCAATTGAGCCAAGTGTATTATAAACATTATGAGTCACAATAAGTGGAAAAAATGCCTAGCAAGAAGTGATTTAGCATGTTTCCTGTTGCTATTCTTAGTGGCTGCTATTACGGTTTAATTAGATCCTCCTGAAAAAATTCATTGTAGAAAATCCTGGCTTAGTGAAGAAATAATAACTCAGCTCATTCATAACCTATTACTTATTCTACTTTTAAGGAATGGGAGTGGTTTCCCTCTTTCTTTTTCTATATCAAGGAAGTAAAAAAATGACTTCTAGAAGTAAGGGAAGCAGATGAAGTGAGGTGGTCGATGATAAGTAAGATCCATTAATCGTCCTGTTGTTCATTCACTACTTAATGAGATAGAAATGTAAATGAAAGTAGTTTATTAGGAAGGGGAAGAATAGAAAAAAGGCATAAGAGTTCTTCTACCCTCCAGCCATTCCTGTTGCTATTGCTACTGTTGGAAAATGAAGCTTTGCTTGTCTCCCTACTCCCCTCATCTGCTACTAAGTCATTTCTAAACAAACAAACATATCGCTGGTCACATTCTTTTTTTCTTTTCTTTTTTGAGACAGGGTTTTGCTGTGGCTTTGGAATCTGTCCTGAAACTAGCTCTTGTAGAACAGGCTGGCCTCGAACTCACAGAGATCTGCCTGCCTCTGCCTCTCAAGTGCTGGGATTAAAGGCGTGCATGACCACTGCCTGGCTCTGGTTGCCTTCTTGTATGTAGTCTGCATACCACACAGCTTCCAGAGTGAGCCTTCTCAATTAAAAGTTCATTGTCTTTCCCTCACCTTTAGAACTCATCAATGCTACACCATCACTTCTGAAATAACAAGTATATAATTTTATACCCGTGTGCATTAATTCATATTGGCCTTTACCTGAACTGTCCCCAGTTTTGTCCTAAGCAGCTAAAAAGCATATGGAAAGCAAAGGGGGCCACCAGAATGTGCTTAGAATGTGCATAAATTTATGCCATTAAATATTTGTACATATATGTGCGAGTTTCTCTTTCTACCTAGGAGTAAATGTAAGATCAAACACAAAGCTGAGGTCATGTCATGCATCGAGTCTATTTGTAGACTCAGGGACTGTGAGTCTATCCAAGCTTAGAATGAATGACGCATGAGCAGAGTCTGAGAGTTGCAAAGGGTCCCGTCCCCATTTCAGATACATTTGTCAGGTCACACATGGAAACTGTGGGAGGCATGAGCCCAATCAGCCTACCACACTCACCTCCGGAGCTTTCTTTGGACTCCCTTAATGACCTGCTTCACATAGAGAACAGTTCTTCCTTTTGGCCTCCATTCAAAACCCTAAACTTGCAGGGCGAGTTGGTGCCTTTGTAAAAACCTTCATTTTAGAATGAATGGATACATTTGTGTTTACCATACTCATGGTCCGTGGCATTCTGATCTCAGTCTTCATACTGAAAGGGTAGAACCTTGATGCTTTAACCGTCCTTTTCTATTATGTCTGGAGAACTTTGGTTCAACAGAAAATTCTATTTTTTCCTTTCATAGCTTCCTTGGGTTTTAAGAACTTCGTTGTTTATTGAATTTATATTTCAGTGGCCAAAATATTTAGGTGTATCTGAATTCCAAACGTTTGTCCAAACGAAAAGCCGTGGTTTGCTGAGGGTCAACATCCCTAATCACTCAGACCATGTCCTCATCATTTTAGAAGAGCCTACACTTCCATCCAGTTCACTCAAGATACATTGGTTGAACAATGGTCATGAGCTTTCATAATTATATTCTAAAAACATTTAGAAGGTATCATCCTATGAACTTAATACATACTGGTTCATAGCCTGGAGTACTAACACTGAGAAGGATGTGGGAAATCAGCTGTTCCAACAGTTTCAAATCTTTCTAGCATCCAGGAAGCATTTTCTTTAACAGCTCGTTAGACTATTCACAGGTAAAAGCTGAGTGCATCCAGCCAAAGTAGGTTTCTCTGGAGGTGAGACCTTTCCCGTGAGACCTCATGACATTTACAAATATGTTCACAGAATAAAGAGATTTTAAAATCAGCTCAGACACACTAATTTAGAGAAAGGCAACAGAGGAGACAAACATGGTTGCTGCCGAGTTTAAAGACCAAGGCAGTCCTATTTCTGGTGCAGTATAGACACCATTACCGTCCTCCACTCTCCACTTGTTGAAATTATTGACAAAATGTGGTCTTCCTCTTAGTGTCATTCTAGATTGGCTTATAGGAATATTAATTCACTAGCCTCTTTTTATCCTCCTTCCTCTAATTCCTTCAATATAAGCATAAAAGACATGGCTTTTTCGTGCCATCTTGGATTTATTTAACTTTCCAGACCCTCAAGCTGGCAGAAGCATGGCCTCAGGCTCCTCGGTTAGGGCTTCCACTCCGTCAAACGAATCAGTTCCCATTTGCTCTCAGGCTTCACTTGTCATAAATGCATTCTGAATGCATTCTCTTGTTCCAATTCCCTGAGCCCACCTCATTTTGCTATATTCCTTTTCCTGATCAAGGGTGATGATCTGATTAGGGTTTGTGCTGAAAGCAGCCTTATGATCTCTCCAAGTCTCTCTGATGCCCTCATATGTGGCGAACGACTGGTACCAATAATAGCTTCTGGCTGGATGGGAAGCAGCCATTGAGGTTGATACAAACGCCACTGTTGCCTCTCTTGAGATATGCCAAGAAACAGCTATGCGCCAGCATGTAAATTCAGGTTCTGATGGATGAGAAAGCATGTAACTGCTGATAAAACCGTAATCACAGGATAATGACGAGCGTGGACTATCTGTTGAGGGACAATGGCACATTCTTCCAGCATGAGGCTAGTTATGAATGTAATATGACACATATGAATGATGAGCAAGAAAAGAGCTTGGGTCATTTTAATTTAAGAGTTGTCAACATTTTTTACAGTCAAAGTTATTTAGGAGATAAAGAGACTAGACACTGAATCAAAAATATAGAAACTAATTCTCACCTTATCTTTGTGGTGCGTTGTTATTGGAGCCTGTAACCTTCCTTAGAGGAGGCATATGTGAGAGATCTGAGGAACCATTATTTGGGTATTCTGTGGCGTTAGAGACCCCACGATTGATGCTGTCCATTAGAAAGGGAGCCAGTTGGACTTGGCCAGACATTTGTTACATGGATTTTCCTCGCAATTTTGCATTATCACCCTGCTAACTCCAGCCATTGAGGAGACTTTTCCATACTCTAAGGAGAGGGTCCCTTGAAGGGAGGGTGGTAAGAGGGAAAAAAGAGACTAAAAATTGCTCTAATTTCCTGGTTCAATGCATGGAAGCTACTGAACCCAATAGGAAACTATTCAGTGGAAACAAGAAAGGCATTGCTGCCCACCATGGGGCCACCTGCATTTCTAATACGCATATTAAGTACAGCAGCGTCACAACTATCAATGCACATATTGAAAAGAGACTCCTGGCATATTCTGCTCAAGTTCTATGTTCTCTGAGCAAAAGTGTTGCCATGGAAACCTCTACCATCAGGCAGGTGTAGTTCTGCAAAGGACTGTGGGCTATGAAAGCAGGTTCCCATGGCAACATTTTTGTTCAAAGCCTGAAGAATCTTAAATACATGTGCCAATACATATTATTACCCAGCAGGATACACAGGTGGGATTAATAAAGTTCAATATTTGTTCAACTAAAAGTTGTAATCATAGTAAAAATAAATGAATTAAAACTAGTTCCTATGGATAGCTTATATAAACAGAACTTAGAGTTGTAACACCACTCCACACGAATAAGTAAATATGTGTAACGTGTGAATAGATTACGTTCTTTCATGAAATTCATAAGGCAGGGAAATCATCAGGAAAATTATGAATAAATTTTAAACTTTGGAATATATCTTCTGCTCATAATTCATTGATGATATTAAATCACCCAGACTTAGCATGGGAAATTAAGTGCACACTGCCCACCTGTAATAGAACCAATTATTATGGTGACCAAAGAGCTAAAGGGAAAAGTGTCAGGCTGATTAATCTGTGTTATGAAGCTCATGTTAATAAAAGGTGCCAGTTGAGATATTTATGATAATTGCTATTTCCATATCACAAAATACTCATATGGATAAAGCAAGACCCAACTTAAGAAAATCCTTTCTCTTTCTCTTTTAAAATAATTCAGAAAACAATAATCAAACATTATAATGATACAGCTCAGAATGTGGGTGAGACACACTCCCGAAGCAAATATTCATTTTAAAAAGGCTTACTGCTTTATTCATGCTCATTTCACAGTCCTTAGTCCCTATAACTCCGCAAGAAAATAACAGATACTAATATGCTTTCAAAGAGGCCAGAAGCTCTGTTTGGTTGCATTGTCTAGAATACAGGACATTTGACAGCTATGCATCGAATGAATGAATGGATGAATGAATGAATGAATGGGTGTGTGAATGAAGCAAGAATCTAAGAAATCTAAGAAAGAACCTTAGATTTACAATACCATCTTTACAGAATTACATAAGGTTGAAAGGGTGTTGAAAGAGAAATTTTCTAGTTCTATTTTGAATCCAGATATGCATATCACTCTTTTTGATTGTTTCATAATTAGTATTGATTCCCAAAGCTTTTGCATTTTCCCTCTTTTTTTTGTCCCCAGCCATTTAATCAAGTGGCTAATGATCTACGATCAAATATTAAATGCACCAGGAGAGCCGAGCACATAAAGGAACCCTGGGGACCTAATTTTATAAAGTAAAGATTCCGTTTTTAAAAAATGCAATTAGTCAGCTGCTAATTTATCTGTTTTGTGAATTATTTTCCCTACCTTAGGCTTTATTTGTCAGAGTCTCATGCCTGGGAACTTTTGCATATTGAATTCTGATCTCACCTTCAAAAACATAGATAAGCCAAATTTTACAGCATTTCTTAAAAGTCTGAGAATGTGACCACAGTTATCAAATTCACTTACAAAATTTTCTTCCGCTACAAGTAGTTTCTTTATGAGATGTGGATTTACCACAAACTTCCAAAGCAATATATCCGCTAAGGCTTCAAGACAACAGAATTTCAAAATGAGAAGATAATTCGGAGGCACCAAGAGCTTAGCGCCTGTGTGTTGAAGATGACAGGCTCCGGCTGAGCAGAGGAAACCAGTCCAGCTCTGGTGACAGTGTACTCTTCCCCAGCATCCCTCCTCTGCTGACAGGCGGTGCTAAGGCAGCCTCCTCCTTGAGCCTCAGCTTGTTTTCATGCTCTTTCAAATGACAATCCTAGAATCCTCATGTGCGTGGATGTTGTGGGCATGAAATGAAATGGAATGTGTTAAACACCACAGAATTATGTTATTCACCTGTGAACATACTCAAATGCACACATGTGAGCTATCATCACTCTGATTTTATTTAAAGTCTCTCAGAGTTAAATAAAGTAAGAAAAAAACATAGTTCTCAATAGTTCAAAGGGGGTGGGGTGGGAAATGCTCTTAGCAGTCAGCCTACATCTGTTTCTCTGCAGCATCAAATTCACCTCTTCCAGGTTCTCATCTTCCTCCAAAAGGTAGAAAACAGGGATGGACCAGTCAGGCAAGCCCTAAAGAGCTATGATTTGCATTTCTTTTGTCTCTTTCTTTTTTTCACCACAAGAGCTAAGGTCCCATAGTATCAACAAGCTCAAGAAAACTAAAGATTCCTGACTTTGGGGATCTCGAAGGCCCTGGGAAAATCTGAGTTGGAATAAAAATATGAAGCCTGAAGAAACAGAAAGTTTGAGTCTGTCAAAGCTAATTACAGGCCAATGTGCCTAATATTCTTTAGAAGTTATCCAAGGAGACAACACGTTGGACAGGTCGCAATTTTAGTGTTTCCACGTAACCAGAGTGGAAACAGCAAGCACAGCAATGCATCAAGCACTGGGTGCACTTGCTGTGTTGCATATGAACCATCTTCCCTGTGAGACCACATTCATGACTCCTCATTTGCCCACTCAAAGCACGTTTATTGCAGGTTTATATACTTTGGAGGAAGCATGGAGACATGATTGCTTGTTTTACAAACACTGGGTAAAATTATAATCCTGTGGCAAGGGGATGACTCGTCCTAACTAAGATGGTACAGGATTCTCTGAAGGTGAGGGTGGGGAGGAAACTCATGAGAGAGTTGAACCCCCCCCCCAAGGTGGAAGGAGCATCAGAACTTGGAACACTTTGCAATGGCTGTGAGCACCATACTCCAGAAGGGCCCCGGATACACACACTTCATATTTTATTCTCTGTAAGAATAACTGCAATAAATACGTAATTGGGATTTTTTTCTTGTGTGCTCTTTTTGAGGTGCTCCATTAAGCCAATCGACTTAGTGAGACAAATAGTAGTTTAAATTTATGTTTAGGGCTGGCAGAGGCTAAGCCAGCAGAGTGATTGACAGCAGCCTGAAGACCTGAGTTCCACCCTGAAATCTACATGCTGAGAGGAGAGAACTCTTACAGCTGTGCATTTGACCTATACACACATAGCCATGCACACACACATATACTATATATATATGAATTTAATAAAAAAATTTAAATTTACGTTCGCTGTTAAAAGGAGTACAAGCCAACAAGGTAACTAAAATTGTCCATCATATTTAAAACTGTTAAGACTCTAATTAGTGAGAAGGAAATGGAAACTTAATTTTTTTGCTTTTAAAAATATTTTTTATTACGTATACATGCATGTGACCATGAGAAGTAATACATACATGTATGTGGGTGCCTGCACAAGACAGAGGTGCTGGATCCTCTTGGAACTGGAGTTTCAGGCAGTTGAGAGTAACTTGATGTGGATGCTTGGAACCCAGTTTAGGTCCTCTGTAAGCAGTCCATTCTCTTGACTGTTGAGACATCTCTCCAGTTTCCATGGACATATATTTTTAAAAATTTGTAACTATTAAGCCAGTTTCAATGAAAGAGTATCACCTGATACATGAAGTTAACACCTTTGGTGCAAATTAAATTGATTAATAAATGTGTGCACATTTAGCAGATGATCTTGGGGTGGTCTGACTGTATAAGATATTCATACAGGACTTCAGGCAGCAGCAGGTGTAGGGATATGGATCCATGTGCAAACCAATATTACTAGAGCATGTGTTTCGACTAAAGACTTTCAACATTTCTTCCTTTTTTTTTAACTTTTAAAAGCCACGTTTTCTCTAACTTTATTTTGAAGACTAATTAGAAGCTCTACTTGATCCCAGAGAGACCAAAGCCTAAAACATCTGCACAGACTTCTTCTGACTTCTTGAGGACAGAGGCAGAGTAGCTAAGTAAAATACCATGTGAGTGGGTGGGGGCATCGGACTCACCAAGAGGAAAGGGCCACCCTCCCCCTTTCCCTTTCATAGCCACCAAGAGGAAAAAAGCTAATGTGCTTCCTAAAAGGTCTTGACAAGAATACCTCTAGGTAACTTTCACCATCGTCTTCTGTTTTACCAGAAAACTGTAGTGAAAATTGCAATCTGTCTGCTGTAGAACACATGGGAGCATGATCTCAAACTGATTAGAGGCTTGTAGAATCGTATCAGCATCGATTTATAAGGCAGAACCCGCAACATGTCAGTGCGGCGCTGCTTTGTAAAAGCGGCAGGCAGCTTCTGTGCCAGCATCTAGGTGATCCCAGGAGAGCTGCTGCAAGCGCCTTCAGGAAAATCTAGTTATGCCTGAAACCTTAAGAAAGCGCTTCAAAACCACAAAGCAGGAGACTTGTAGGGTACTGGAGTTCTTCAGAAACGCATCCAACAACTGCCTACAATGCGCAATTTTCTTTCTAACATTACAAAAGGTATCTCTTCACACCCCAGCTTTTATCCCAGCCACAGAAGTTAATTTTGTGTCACACACACAAGGGCAGGAAACGTAGAAGTAGGGAACAATTGCTTATGTCCACTGGACACGCATGCGTCACTGCTTCTAACTTGGACACACTGTGACCAGCTCTTTCAGTCTCTTGTTTCTCTGTCTTCCCCAAATCTTTCCTTCCTTAAATTGCTTTTGTGTGTGTATTTTTTCATAACAACAGGAACAGGAGAGAAGAAAGGGGCCTTAAGGTGAGGGAGAGTAATATCTAATTGAGCGGGTGTGATAAGAAAGTGGAATGCTGGGAGCAGAAAGGCACAGCTGGGGGTTGTAGGTGGAAAGGAATAGGTGAAGAAATCAACCAGAACTCAGAATATGGGAGAGTGGCACAAAGACACCCATTACAATGCATGCTAATTGGGAAATGAACTAGGGCAGGCAAAAAGGCTCCCTGAGTAAGACACATGCCTGACTACCACGACCTGAGTTTGCTCTTCTGAACCCATAAGGTGGAAGGAAAAAACAAACTCTTAAAAGTGGCAAAATGACCTCCACAAATACCCTGGCATGTGGGTAACCACATATATACATACATACACCCTGGCACGTGTGTATCCATACACAGCCAAATACACACCCTGGCATGTGTGTATTTACAAACATCCATACATACACCTTGGCATGTGTGTATTCACACAGATCCATACATACACCTTGGCATGTGTATATCTACACACATCCATAAAAACACAGACACAATTAAACGTAAAAAGTTTCTTTAGAAATACATTTTAAATGCATTGTAAAAGAAGAACAGTTCTCAGAAACCCCTTACTGTTTTTCAAATAAATCAGTTAAGAGTTGGAAAACTTCCTCAGCTTTTAGTTAAACAGCAGGGGCTAAGGCAGTAGGAAGTGACATGCTACAAAGCTTCATGCTTCAGCTTGTCAGAGGAAAGGTCCCTATCCTTTTATCCTCACTTCCTGGTTAACAAAGCAACTCCCCCACCCAGTCACATCCTGGGCCCCCACCCTCACCCCATATCATTCAGGAGCAAACTCACTGCTTCCCAACTTGGTTGCATGCAAATTGGTTTTGTACAATAGCAGTCCTTTTGTTCTGACTACTATGGACTCCGACAGAGTAATTTCTTTTTTCTTTTTTTTTTTATAGTTAATAGACTAGGGATGGGTTTTGAATTTCACACACATGTACAAAAAGCCTCATTGCCATTTGCATTTGTGCATGGCTAACAAAACTTAGTAGATTCTACCTCAAACCATTAAAGCCAAAAAGAAAAAGAAAGGAAGAAAGAAAGAAACCATAACAGAGGCAAGAAAAGCCTATTACTTTAAAGATCATTTAGTATGGATTAAAGTTCATTATTATGGGGTATTTCAACCTGTAGAGAATAGCTGATTTCCATTTCCAGATTTTTGGAAAGGTTGATAAGATCAGCCTAAATTTAAAGTTCTTTTAAACACTGGAGCCTTAGGTTGCTTCTTTGTCAAACACACGCTTGTATGCGGAGTCCAACCAGAACTGAAACAGTATTCTGACAAGGGAATAGAATGGGGTAAATGCAAAGGAAGGGATACAAAAAAACTCTTTGTACCTCATCTCTGCTGCTCAGAGCTGCAAAGACATTTTTACCTGAGTGTGTCCTGAACATTGGTCCCTTCCCGTACGGCACATCTTATACTCTAGCTCCGTATTGTGATCATTTAGCCATCAGCCTTCTTGGTTTGTGTCTCTCTCCCCACTTCCCCCTCTCTGCTTCCTCTCCCCCTCCCCTCCCTGTCCCTCAGTGAGGTCTCAGGTTTTGCCTTAAACTCACTGCATAGACAAGAATGGCTTTTGAAGATCCTGCCTCTCCAGTCACCATGGCATATTAGGTGAGCACTTGGTCACCTTACCTATGTGGGACGTGAGGAGAGCAAGAAAGTCCCCATCTCCTTCATGCCTGTGAGACCGGAGATGGATATGCCAGTGGACATCTCTGGGCCTCTGGCCTTTTTCTTACTTGCTGTTCTAGCTCTTTACCCTCATCCTGACCCTATCCTTAGGTGTGGACCTTCTCCAAAGACCAAAGCCAAAACATCAGGAGCTCTGTCCAGCTCCCTAAGGTGGGAAGGTTGAGAATGGGGTTTGTAATTGTCACCTCATCTCATTTCTTTTCCACAGATACCACCGATCTTCATCGAAATTCACTGAAATTTGTTCACTATTTCTTTTTCCAGTTCCTACAATTCTGTCTTTGTGTTTGCTACAATAGCAAGAAAAGGCTCTATTGAAGAAACAGCTAAAAGACACTGAATACAGCCTGTAAATATTTGGAGACATCGGACTGTGAGATGCGGTTGGAGTGTGTGGGAATGAGGTTTCCTCAGGGGTAACCACCATGTGCCTGTTTTCTCAGTTGGGATTCTGGATCATAACCAAGTTTCTAGCTCTCTCAGTGATGGGACCCTGGCTATTATCTCTGGATCAGGCACAGGTTCAGGAAAATGGTGAGCTCTCCTGGGGGAAGAATGGGTGCATGCTGTTAGGACTACACTCATTCACCATCTCCCATTGTTCCAGCTTTTGGAAAGAAAGGTGGCATTGACTGAATTCAGCACCTTGACAAATATGTTAGGAGAATCTCACAACTCACCATGAGGGGTATGTGCAGAGGCAGTGTGGCCCAGCACACTGCACCTGCTGTTTATTAGGGGAGTAATAAGGCCCAGGCAATAAGTGCACATATTTAAAGCATGCAATTTGCTAAGTGTTTCCTTATGTATGTCTCTATAAAGCATTACCATAGCCAAGACAGCATACATATGTGACATTCTCCAATTTTCTCATGCCCCTTCACCCAGCACACTGGACATTTTGAGCATTAGCCGAATGGAAAAGGAAAGAACTAACATTGGCTTCATTCTCCAAAAGATCCCACACTACGCATGGCATTACCTTCCATTAGGAGGTCCTCAGGGAAGACCTCAAATTTCTAATTATCTAACATTCAAAACAGCTTTTCCCATCCATTTGGTCGTTAAGCAGGTATTTATTGTACATGCCAGCTCCCTGTCCATACCCCCTCCTGTGAATGTGTGTGTGTGTGTGTGTGTGTGTGAATGTTTGTGTGTGTGTATGTGTGTGTGTGTGTGTGTGTATGTGTGTGTATGTGTGTGTGTGTGTGTGTGTGTATGTGTGTGTGTGTGTGTGTGTGTGTGTGTGTGTGTGTGTGTGTGTGTGTGTGTGTGTGTGTGTGTGTGTGTGTGTGTGTGTGCTCTCCCACACCCTGCACCTCCATGTACTGCACTCTAAAAGCAGGGTTTTTTTTCTCCCACAGACTCAGCTGTCTGTTTAGCCGAAATGAATTTGGGGTATGGTTCTTTTTTTTTTGAAACGGATTTTCTTTTCACCAGATGGAATGGACCTTTCTGGCTCGTTCTAGTCACAGGCTCTGAAACTCTCTGATTAGAACTCCAACTAGCATTGTGATTATTAGGTGAATGAGGTGACTGCATGGAGTTGGAAGGACACAAACCAGCTCCCAACAATTAGCTTCTGTCACTCTTACTGTGTGAAAATGGAATGAACACTCCTGCTAGGTACACAGATCGCTGTGACCTGAGATCCTGAATGTCGCTCGTCACATAGCTATCTCCTGGACACTACATAAAGCAACACTCTGAACGAATCCACTGCTTTGTGTGAATTATCTTCCTGTAAGCATACAACTATGATAGTGGGAAGAATGTTCTGTCTTTTCATATTGCTGAAGTGATTTCCTCTGCATAACAGATAGTATGACCTTGGCTGATAGATAAGGATATTTGTTAGGTTAAAGACACCATGGCACACACACGGCAGGGAATACTGATTTTATAAAGGACCGAGAATCTTCTCTTGCCATAGGGCAACCGCAAGAAGCATTAGCTGTCAATCAACTGATTGGTTGATCGATTGATCAATCAATACTCACTGGGATAAGATGTAGCTACTTCCCCTCATTATGTCCTTCTTAGATTTGTAAAAGGAACAATTTGCTTGAGCATTCATGAATTATTTTCTGTGAGATTCCCTTCATAGTCTCACGTAACACTGGGACCACGAATGCATAAAGATTTTATAGTACATTTGAGGAGTTACGGTGTACATAAGTGTTAATATGATATCATATGGCCTTCAGGGAGTTTCCATCACAGCAGAAACATATACGGCACTCAAAAGATGGGGGATGGGGAATATTATAGGAAGCCTGGAGTCTAGGCATTTAGAGCCAAGGGAATTTGGAGTTACTTAGGCTGGGTTCCATTTTACCACCACTATTAATAACCTGTTCAGACAGTTTTTCTTACAACTTTAAGAGGTTCAAGCATATTGTTAAATACTTATCTCTTTCTTGAACTACTCTAGAGGCCCTTAGAAACAACAGACGACCCTGTCTTTGTACTAGCACACAGTAGGTGTGTCATTGCTACTCAAGAATGAAGAAGAAACTGTATCTTCAGTGCACAAATTTGAGGCCAGCCTGCTTGTCCTCTAGAGGGGGTTGGCAGTGTCCCCTCTGTCCTTTCTCCAGAAATGATTCTAATTTGCCACCTTCTGTTTGTTTCCTACATGAAGAATTACAAAACAAACATACAATTTTACAAGCAGGCAGAAAACTATTAAAAGAAAATGTCTTTTGTGCAACTTGGCCCAAGATAAGCTGATTTTGCCTATTTTGTTACACTTTGGTTGTGATAATATTACAGTAATATCCTGTCTATAATTGCCATTCTGTATTTCACATTTAGCATTTATACCACTCTTTAAAATATATTTTATATGTATATTGGAGATTCCCAACATGGCATTATAAGACATATACTGTCAGTATAATACAATGACTCAAATCAATATATCCACAGCTTCACATATTGTGTGTATGTGTGCACATGTTAAGAGCAACAGAAGTCTATTTATTTAACAAAAATCTCCAATATGTCACATTTTTATTAACCTTGATCCTGGGGTGTGGGAGGGAGACATCACAACTCCAGACAAGCTCTTCCTACAAATCTGCCACTTTATGCCCTTAGAAGTCCAACTCCCTGAATCTCATCCTCATCCCATCATAGGAAGAAGTATTTTAACTCCTATATCTGTATACTTAAGCTCCTTATATAAAACAATTACATATAAATAAAATCATGCAATGTTTTACTCTCTGGGTTTGAATTATATATATATATATGCATATATATGCTTCTATATAGATAAACATCTTCATATAAACAGAGTTTGTTTTATTTTTGTGTGAAGCTCAGTTATGGTTTATTAACAAAAGACCTTAAAATAGAATCAAGCAAGGACGTTAAGAGATGGGGGAGAGACAATCAGAAGGAGGCAGCAGTCCATGCCCTAGAGTGGGCACAGGCTTCTTGGGAGATAATTCCCTAGAAAGAAGTTTAATCAATAATTCACTTATTTGTTCTTTTTAAATATCATTTGTACCAGCCTAATTGTGTGAACAAAAGGTGCACACTAATTTTCTAAATCCTGTTTTTCAGTGTAGGATGGAATGTTCTATCAGGTTTTATTTGGGGGCTAAGTCATGCGACACTGCTCTAGTATTTCCAACTCTCACCTGGTCCTGGAAGGGGCTTGTAGAACTGGAATGATGTCATCACCCTCATGTCATTTGGTATTTTCAGTAACTCCTAAAACCCAGTCCTGATGCCTGACAGACACTTGAAACTAGGAAAAAACTGAGCAGGCTGGGAAAAGCTTAAGTATGCCACCGAAACACATAGTCACTGCAGACAAAATATATGACACGCCTCCTGCTCCCTCCCTAGGAATCCTCAGGGCCTCCTCCACCTCCAGGCCCTTTCTAGAGCAGATTTGCTGCCCTGTCTGCCTCAGGCACCACCTGTCAGCTCCTCATCCTTCATATACATTGAACCTGCCCTTCCTGCCATCCTCCCTATTCCTATGCAGTCCCAAAGGTCTGAGATGAATTCTGTAAGTGTCAGTGATCCCGTAGATTATAGAACTGGGGAAATCCCATTGCTTTGGGACATCTCCATCCCCTAAATGCCCTAGGACATTTCTCACAAACTTGTGGAGAGGTTGGTGTTAATCCACCTCCTGCCCATCAAGCATGTAGAGTGTGGGATATTGACAATGGTGGCGAACGACCATTCCTGATTCATTTATCTACTGCAGCATACTCCTAATGGTTAGTTCAGAGAACTTTCCTTCCTGCAAAAAGCACAAAGTTCACAGGAAAAAGCCTGCTGTAACATGCATATAGCGTTATACTTCACTTGCCTCAAGTTTACCACAACTTTTATATGTATAAAGAGGCCATGTGGACGCTTGAGTCAGGAGTTCGAGGCCAGCCTGTGTTATACAATGATATCTATTCTTAATATGGTTTTTTGAAAAAAAGAATAAGTAAGCAGGATGTGCTGATTTATTGACATTTTGCATACAGGTTTGTGCCAGTAACCAATACACATCTTTAAATACAATGCCTGCTTCTCACGTGAATGGCTTCACTGAGTCATACGGTGAGCATGGATGAGAGCCATAGGTGAGGCAGGTCGGGTTCACCAACCTGGGAGAAGGTCTTAGCTGTAAGCCTTGACCTGAGGTCTCTCCTCATTCGCTCAACCTTGGGTCCTGACGCTACGCCACAGATCCCACCATATTTTTCTAAGTCCGTAGCCATGCCAGGGATTGGCCTGCTGGAGAGGCAGCCAGCCTCGAAAAGTCCCTTTTACAGCAGCCTGGCATAAGCGTGTGCTCAGGGCTCGGCTGCTCCTTACAGGGGATCCCTTAGTCATCCCTTTCATCTTAAAATCATGGTTAAATTGTTAGGGATCAAACCCAAACCCAAATACAGAGCAAAAGATCTGCCCTCATGCCAGACCTTCCCATGTCCCCCAGACACTCAAAATTTGGAAAGAATGATTAAGCTTTCCGTGTTTGCCAACTACATCCCCCTCTGGCCTACTCACTGCTAAACACTGGTGTTCTCGAAAGAGAACAGTTTTACCAGAATAAAAGAGGCCAAAGGAAATTTGCATGGCAAAGGTACACAAATCATTTTAGGCATGCAAATTATTGTTTTTAGGAGAATAAAAGGCTGTAAATATTTTGAGAAGTGGGCCCCTAGTGCCTCTTAAGTATTCTAAACTACACTGTGTGCTTCATAATTATGTAATATATAGAATACCAGCTGCTTTGAATAGTACTCCAGAGGTTTGGATGGCATCGGAAAGCTCTCCTCCCCCAGTGAGAGCCATAATCAAGCCAGCATACCGTGAAGCCACATCCAATTGACATTGAGTTGCTGGATTTTAACACACTTTGAAACAGATGTTAAGCCCGTGTGTTGTGGCTACAGAGGAGCATAGTTTTGCTTAAAAAAAAAACCCGTAGTTTTATGAAGGTGTATATCTGCAAATTCTTTTCATATTTATCATCTCATTAATATCTGTGCAAAGGGATGTAGAAATTGCATTGGTGGATTGTGAATACACTTATATATTACGTATTTAAATATTTATACCTGTGCATTCAAATGTGTTTAGTTGAAAGCACAAATATATTTAGTTGAAAGACAAAACCTGGGCTGTCTCAGCTTTGGCAAAGTGCAGAGATTCATGCAAGCCTCTGGAGAAGAAAATAAAATACACTAATGCTTTTCCTTGGAATCTATGCCTGACACAACTAATGGCATCCTTTGGGTCACTCTAGAAAGGGATGGGTTAATTATTTATAATCAAAAGAGTCCACCTTCACTGCATAGACCCTGGACAGCTCCATCTGTAGGCACTCTAAAGTGAGACACTGTACGCAAAGAATCCAAGCATACACGGGACGTCTCTTCCGAGGATTTTAAGGCCAAGCAAAAAACGGCAGCTTAACAAAATGACTTCAAACGGAGAGGAAGGTAAGAAATGAAATGGGCCTTATCCTCTACAATTAAAAACCAGGCGCAGATCCACAGATCTCTTTGGAAATCACTGGGATTGAGTTCGGATTTCTTCTGCAGTTTCTAGAGAGCTGGAAAACCTCAGCTTTCCCCACTGGCTGCAACCAAAGAGAGCCTGTAGGCATGTCAGGAAGAAAATACGGGTTTTTCTCCAGAGGCTCAGTGGAACAAGTCCCTCAAATCTTCATTTGGCTGAGAAGCTTCTAGAGCAACAGTTCCCAACATGTGGGTCACAACCCCTTGGCAAACCTTTGTTTCCAAAGATTGTTACATTATGATTTGATTTATAACAGTAGCAAAATTACAGTTATGAAGCAGCAAAGAGAATAATTTTATGGCACGGGGGTGGGGTGGGAGGAAGATCACCCTATCATGAGAAACTGTATTAGAAGGTTGCAACATCAGGAAGTTGAGAATCACTGCCGTAGACACAGGCACTGGAGTCAGACTGTGTAAAATACACTAAGTATAGGGCCATACACTGGCCTCAACTGTTTTGTGGGCCAGTTTTCTCACTGTTAATGTACAATGATGATGGTAATGAAGACAGATGTCCTGATAGGACACTTTCATCTTCAGGGCAAGAGGACACAAAATCCTGCAAGGCCCTTGCTCCGCTCTCTTGACTCAGAATTCACTTCCAGTAATTAAACAATCTGTATGTCTAGTGTTAAACAAATTACAATTTCCATTCTGTTGAGTCTGAGCAGAACAGATGTCCTTAGTATAAAGTGGTTCAGAGATATAGAAGGAGATACATCATAGAAAACAAAGTTAGAGAGAACCCTGAGTGGAAATATTGTCTGGAACCATATGTGTTATCTCCACTTCCCTCCTTCCCTGTGGGCCGGTGTCTCAGGTGAAGTCCAGGCCTGAACTTTAATAACACAAGTAGAAATGTTAGGCAATCTAAAAATGCACTATGAAGGACTGATGAAGTATGTTTATTTACGGTCCTGGAAACGTCAGTTTCGAAGTTCTAATCAGTGCTGATTTTCAGTGTGGCTCATGTAATAACAATTGCAAATTGATCTTTGCTCTACTGCCTTGGTCAATCATCGGTGGTCTGAAGGAAAGCACACCAATTGGTAATGAGAAGCCCACATTGACGGGGAAACAAAAGCAATGAACGTTTTGAATGGAAATGTTTCCTGGTTTAATTTACAGACATTCTTTTTACTGCCCTTTCTATTTCTATTTATGATATACTATTAACTATTAATTATGGTGAATTAACTTAGAGCCAAGGATTTCTGCCTACCTAAAAATAATCCTCTCCTATCTTAATCCTCTCTCCTGAAGCACCCACTGCTCTGGGTCTACTCAGTCTTCCTTTACAATGAGAAGTCTTGAAAGCCCACTGTCTAGGCCAGAGTGGCAAACTACAGTATCAAGGCTATGCCCACCTGAACCCATCCTTGATTTGATTTGCGCAGGGTTTTATAGAATTTGAGTCAAGAATTTAGGATGTGCAAATGACACATTAAAAAAAATAGAAGTAGAACATAGATTTCCTTTGAGAAATCAAAACTGCTGGCAATTTGGGCTCATAATTCTATACTGCGAAACTCAACTGAGGCCGACTTGTTCACACACTCACACACAAGCTGGTTTTTAAAGACTAACTACCTCGGGTGAACCTCACCAAGGGTAGCACTTGATCTAGCTGCCCCTGTGGCATATGTCCCCTGTAAGCCTTCCACCCGTTTCATTCCTTACTTTGCACGGTGCTTCAAAGACAAAATCTTTTAAAGAAGAGTATTCCAGTCAACTCTCACGATGAGTCCCTGTGGTGCTGCTCCAGGCTCTCTAGATCCCTGGATACCTGGACCAGCTGATTTCTGGACTCAATGGTACTCCAGTATTTCCTCAACTCTCTTCTGATTCTTTTTTCCCTATCCCTTCTACCTCTTCTCTCCATCTCTTGGCTCATCCTTGCTGTAGTTCCACTTTCTTCTCTTCACCCCGATGACATCTTTTGTGTTTTTTCTACTTCCTACTCCTACCTGAGCCCAGACAATATCTTCTCCATCCAGCCCAGATTTCTATCCTCAAAGGAGACCTGTTTATTGTGCCTACCCAAACAGATGGTACTGCTGACTCAGTGTGTCAAAAAGCAGACTCATTAAAATCCCTGCAGCTTCTAGCTGATTCTGCTGGGTTTGCAATTTTCCCTAAGGAACAGTTTCCTTACATTCTTCCATGGATCCAGTTAATTGAACCTTCTGTCTCCTTCCAGGCCACTCATATACCTGAATGCCATCAACCCCTTCCGTTTGTCCCAGTCAGTTATCTTCTATGTTTCTGGAAGCCTTCCTCTCCTTCTCAAATCCACTTTGCATACCAACAGCTGGCGAACCTTCTAGAAGCACTCTTATCTTCTCCTTAAAATCTACCCATGGTTTCAGAATATCCAACGTTCTTGGTTGGAGGACCACAGGATGCCATGTCTCTGGAACCAACCGTCTTATCTTTTATTCTGAATGCTCCGTTACACCACTGTGTTCTCTACAAAAGTCCTGAGTCTGGGCTATGCCTTTATTTGTATTGCTTGTGTTATCCAATACTATGTTTTTTGTCGTGTTACCTACCGACCCCCAAAACAGATCCATTGCCACAGTCCATGATAGCCTCCTCATGCTTTCCTTTAAACGGGAAACATGGATACCTGGACCAGCTGATTTCTGGTGGGGACAGCATGCCAGGCTGTGGCAGCTGAAAAGCTGTCATTTGTCTCAGAATTGTCTGTGTAAGACTTCATGTCCACAGCAGAGAAAAATCAGAGTTTTCAGTGGTAGAAACACCATTTCCTGTGTAGAAATGAACAATGGAAGAAAACACCATACACTGAAAAAATAAAATATGAGCCTTGTTTTGACCAATGGTCCAGAAAAACAAAGAAACAAAGTTAACCATGGGCTTCTGAGATAGATCAGGGATTTTGGTGCTAAGTGCCGACTTTACTATAAAAGGAAAAGGTTGAATTCTTTTTTTTTTTGCCACAGCTTAGTGTAGGAGGTCCTTCTGTCTTTGTGTTGCTTTCATTGGTTAATAAAGAAACTGCTTCGGGCCTGTTGATAGGGCAGAACATAGATAGGCAGGGAAAACTAAATGGTGTGCTGGGAGGAAGGAGGCAGAGTGAGAGAGAGATGCCATGGATCCACCGCCAGAGTAAGACATGCTGCTGAAACTCAGCCAGTAAGCCACTGCCATGGGGCCATACACAGATTAATAGAAATGGGTTAAATTAAGATGTAAGAGTTATCCAATAAGAAGTTAGAGCTAATGGACCAAGTTGTATTTTAATTAATATAGTTTCTGTGTGATTATTTCCATGCTGAGTGGCCGGGACGAACAAGCAGCCCTCTCCTTGCAATAATTGGTGCCCAACTTTATAACATCTCACTGTATATTCAATTCAAGAGGTCCACTAAAAACCCTTAACAGCTCCACTTGTGCTCATAAGCATGAAAGCTGTTTGGCTGAGTCTTCCCAGAGGTGTGATTTATTTGGATAAATTGTCTTGGGTCACATATTTTCTCAAAGAAATCATGCCATACCTGCTGCTGTCCCCATGTCAGCACAACTATAGCTCTATCTTCATATGGTAACAGAAGCTGGGCTGCTTCAGACTGTGAGCCAAGTGGTTGAGATATAAATGATAGCATAACATTAAAATAACTAATATGATTTTATATTCAATTTGCATTTTGACTGCTTTCCTGCTTAGGGTTTTGATTGTTGTGTCCAAAAGCAACTTGGGGAGGAAAGGGTTGATTTCAGCTTACAACTTTCAGGTCACACTATCACTCAGGGGAAGTCAGGGCAGGAACTCAATGCAGGATCCTGAAGCAGGAGTCACGGAAGAGTGCTTACTGGCTTGCTCATCATAGCTGCTGGCTTAGCCTGATTCCTTATATTACCCCAGATCACCAACCCAGGAGAGGCATCACCCACAGTGAGCTGTATCTTTTCACACCTATCACTAATAAAGAAAATCTCCTACTGATAAACTTGCTTACAGAGTGTGGTAGTTTTGAATGTAATTGGCTCCCATAATCTTATAACCACATAATCTTGTTGGAATAGGTATGACCTTGGGAGAGGAAGTATGTCACTGTGGGGTGGGCTTTGCTGTTTCTTATGCTCAGAATACCACCCAGTGAGTTAGTTGTTTTCCTACCTCCATGCTCTCTGCAATGATGATAATTGACTGAACCTCTGAAACTGTAAGTCCCCTCAATTAAATATTTCTTTTATAAGAGTTGCTGTAGTCATGGTGTCTCTTCACAGTAATAAAAGCTCAAACTAATACACAGAGCAATATTGTTGCTGTTGTTTCTTTGTTTTTTCTTTTTTTCAAGACAGGGTTTCTTTGTGTAAAAGCCCTAGCTGTCCTGGAACTAGCTCTTGTAGACCAGGCTGGCCTTGAACTCACAGAGATCCACCTGCCTCTGCCTCCCTAGTGCTGGGATTAAAGGCATGCACCACTTCCACCTGGTTTCAGAACAATCTTATGAAGACATTTTCTTACTTAAGATTCCCTCTTCTCATATATGTCTAGGCTTGTGTCTCATTCACAACTAATCATCATATCTGGGGAAATAAAACAGCCCAAATTTTACTTAAAACTACATGTTGAATAACCCATTTTCCCAAAGACCAGTTTTAATGATAGAAATCCAACTCTTAAAATCCTTGGGAAGTCAACCCCTGACTCTCAGAACCCTAAGTTAAGACTCAGATAGTGAGAACCCACAGGATATGTGGGTCTGTATCAACTATGGTTCTGAAGAGCTGGCCCCATGGGGGGGGTCCCTCTGATGGAGCTGGCAGGTCACAGTTCCCCTAAGGGTGACATTCACAGTTTAGTTGCCCTTTCAATAGAACTGCCTTTGTTTTTGAAAAAAAAAAACATTCAAGGTAGTTGAGGGGTAAATGAAAATCACATTTGATTTCTACCTTCTTGCTTAGATACCCCAATTCCCCCAAATCATGGTAAAGCATTGTCACAGTGAAATACAGTCACACATTTTTAGCGTTGGGTACTTTATGAGGAAGGTGACACTTTGTGTGTGATCATTGGATTTACCCAAACATATGACAAGTATAGTTATCGGCTATAGGGGATAAATATTTTTAGTTACATTAATTGTATGACACCTTGTGATAGGGCCCATCACTGACATAAATGTTTCTATATGAAAATCTATATTACTTATTAAAATCCTCATGTGTCTGTTGTGTGACTAAGGGTCTCATTTCAGAATCTCAGTTGACTAATTTCTGCAGTCATTTAGTGATAGAGATATAGCTATATGCCCATCTTCTTATTCAAACATTTATAAATACAAGAAATATGTCTTATAGATGAACTTAAAGTACAAAAATATTCTAAGTATAGGATATGTATCATCCTTAAGATGGCAGCACTGATTATCCTACCCACAACAATGAGTACTTGAACTCTTATCTCAACTTGAGAAATAGGATACTAGTATAACAATGAGGTGGAAATATCCAATTAATGGACTAGTGTATATTAACAAGAGCAAGTACTTTTGAGAACAATGGGGTATCATACCCAATAAGATTAGAAAACAAAGTATTTACATTCTGAGTCTTTTTATACATTTATACAATGCTCTCTTGGCTGGTATGCTTGGCTTATTATAGCAAAATACTGTCGACTATTTGGCCAAAACAACAAATTCATTTTTCATAATTGTTAGTATTGGGAAATCTAGGCTATGGTCCCAGGAAGGACTTTTTTCCTGGCTTGCAGTTAGCTGTATTCTGATTGTTTTCTTACTTGGGAGACAGAACCAACTAAAGATTTCATGCCCAGGTACCAACAGGTTGGTTACTGGGGCTTTGATATATGAATGTGGTAGAGATACAATTCAGTTCACAGAACCTCCTGAGGGCATTGTATGGTGTTTAGCAGGGAAGTGCCTTAAAAGTCAGGGGTACAGAAACACTAAGACCAAAGAAACATGGGAGAGAGAGTAGGCCAGAAGTCAACAGCCAGGAAGGATGTGCTAAGCATGATGTGTGTCAGGCACATGTTTTCAGATGAAATCTGCATCCAGAAGAGCTCAGAGCATCCTGGGGAGGCCAAGCTCACCAAGCTGGCAGGAGTAGCTTCCAAAGCCAAAATGAGCCAAAACAGACACAAGGTCTTACCACAAAGATGGGACAATTGGCAGTTGCTCCATCAGGCACTGGTGATGGGGTTTCACAGGTTTAAATCAAAATGCCAGCAAATGTAGTGCAATAAATGTGTAGGTGTATGTAAGCTCATTAAAAAAGTTTTCTCACTAATAAATAAATGAAGAGCCTACTGCTTCCTACCTTTACTAGAGTGAGTTTCCCTTGGTGACCTAAGCTGTTGATCTAGCAGCACAGGTTATTGATTTTGCCAAAGGATTTCTCACTGGCATATGGCAAACCCCAATGACTCACACAGCAGACTTTGAGACGTGTGAAAAAGCCAGCATGTTGGCACCATGCTTCTGTCTTCCTTGGTGTTCTGGCTCCATGCCTAGCCCTACCTGTGGCTCTTCCTGACTCCCCTAGGTTGGATACTGTCAAGACCCACCACACAGATGGTTTCCGACATGCCCTGATCTCCAGGTGAATCCTGCTACAGCAGACCAGAAGGATGAATCCAAGACTGATCGGTATGCTCCCAGGGTTTTGAAAGCCTAGTCTTCCCTTGGTAAATTCTGGAACTCAAAGAGGGTTAATAGCTCACATCTCTCGTTTGCTCCTTTGGAGGGTGCTGTTTATCTCAGGTAAATGAACTGAGGTTTCCTTCTTTAATTCTTCTCTTTTGGCACTGTACCTGAGACTTAACTCCTGGAGGTTTTGAGACCTCAGCCAGAACTCCTCAGTCCTCTTACCCACTGCCGCCTTTTCATCTTAAGAAGCTTCCAGGATGAATTTGCCTGAGTTTCTTTGTGTACTTAGGTAATCCGCAGAGTCTAACATAAACCCAAGTGACCAAGTTCAACATTCAGGAAATGCTTTTTGATTAGGCACAACATACATTTTTACAAAAAAGTTTCTTTCCTCATTTTCTCTCAGCACTTAGTTTTAATGCTCAACTTTTCCCTTTACTTGGTCTGTTCAATTTAGATCATTGTTTTGAGGTGGTTTGAATGAGAGTGGCCCCCAAAGCCTCATGTATGCAAATACTTCATCCCTAGTTGGTGGGATTAGGACTTTTGGTCTTGTTAGAGGTTTGTCACTGGGGCACGGCTTTAGGACTTCAAAAGGATGGCTCCATAGTGTGATGGATAGTGTATTAAACTTATAGTAACAAAAAAATTTCAAAAGCCCCTGCCAGGCCCAGTCTGCTACCCTCCTCTTGCTTCCTGACTGTCAATCAGGATATACTCTCAGCTGCTGCTTCTGTGCCATGTCTGCCTGCCTATTGTCATGTTGCCTGCCGTGATGTTCATAGACTAACCCTCTGAAACTGTAAGCAAACCTCCAATTATATGCTTTCTTTGTATGTTGCTTTGGACATAGTATCTCTTCACAGCAATAGAACAGTAACTAAGACAGTTAGTATTATTTCAGTAAAAGAAGCTGGACTTTCACTACTATAGCATCACAAACAGAAGTAACTGATATGTCCTATGTGTTAAGAAGAGCTGAGATCAGGTAACCAATGAGCACCATTAAAAAAAGACACCATCGTGGTTACTTCTAATGGGAATGCAAGATTCCTTGTCTGCACATGGACATTTATAAATTGCCATTATTCATGCTTGATGCGTCTAGCTGAAATTCATAGGACTAGAAGCACAGAAATTTCATCTTAATAATTATCATATAAGTAGACACTTAAAAAACGTGACTCTGATACCACTGGCTAGAAATTAATTGTGATAGTGACATTCAAATGCCTCTCCTTCACAATAAACCCACAAAAGGAGTGATTACCATGGGTGTGATTAAACAGCACCAAGGTCTGTTTTAGTACCTTTAAGACTGCAAGTATTTTATTGAATTTCTACATTCACTGATGGGAAGACCATTTTAATACACTGTAGGTAGTTACTAAATACATCTTTTTTTAATCTCAGCTCCGTGTTTATGACAATTCTTTCTTCTTCATTTCCCTCTAATCAGATATGCCATTCGAGGCCTTGAATTTTATAGAGACACAACAGTGCTTATTTATATGCTGGGAGCGACTGCTTCTCAACAGCTGGCAGAGCAGCTTAATATCTTAGCCAATCATGTTAAGCTCTAAAAAATTCAGCATTCTACAGCACGGTTAAGGAGTGACCTCAGAGTGTTACTGAGCCTGGAAAGCAAAGCTCTCTCTCTGTCTCTCTCTTTCTCTGATATTGCAGTTTTCCTGATGAACGTGAAACCATTTGATTATCAGGTGACAGACTGTTTACAGTGGGAGGGCAGAATTCGGGAAAGGAAAGTTGGTGTGGTGTTGGCAGACAAACATTCATTAACAAACAATGGCTCTGACTCGCCTCTGGGGAAGAATTCGAAGGGGCAGCTTTTGCTCCAGAGGGGCTGCAGCAAGCAAAGTTGAATATATGACCGTGTCTTTAGAAAAATAGCAATGGTAAGAATGGACTATGCCCAACTCGTGGTAGCTGCCACGAGCCTGTGAGTGAACGACTCTGGAGGAGCTCGGGACAAGGGGCTCCCAGGAAGGGACACGAGAGTGGGAATTGGAATAGTGAGCAATTTGCCAGGTGAGAAGGAGAGGATTTGCAGGAGTCACTGGAATGAAAAGGGTTATGAAAACAGAACACCCAGATGCTAGCTTGTTGCTGAAGGCAAGGAACCCAGGGCTGACTATGGAGTTAAGTTTAGGAAAAAATGACTGGAGCTGACTCTAAATAGTGAAACATGAGTGCAGGGTTACTTGTCCTGAGGAGTCAAACAATAGATGTCTAAGTCCTGACTCTGTCACTTCCTAGTTAGGCCTCGTTGTGTGAGCTGTTCAATACATCCATTAATGTCTCATCCATGTACTCAAAGTAAGTGACTGTGCTCACTCCAGGGGGCTATAACAAAGACTGAACATGATTATAGCCATAACACATACTGTCCAGCATGCTTTATGATTATATTTATTTCAAATGTCATGAAATGCCATGCAATATGGGCATATCGACAGTGGGAACCACAGTTTGAACATAGTGAATAGGATTCAGCCTGAGAATACAATAGTTGAAAGAATTAATTGGGCATAGTGGCTCAGTCAGGAGTTAGATGAAGGAGGATTAGGATTTTGAGGCCAGTCTGAACTACATATTGAAAGTCTGCTTCAAACAGCAGCAACAACAAAATCAATTAATCATATAGACAAACGAAAGAACAGATCAGACCATAGATATTGATTGGAGGTATCACCCCAGCCCCTGGCCTGGGAGTTGCCTAAGTTCCACTCTACCTCCGGAAAAGAACACGTGGTTTTCGGGTTTTGCATGTGTCGTGTCCTGTCCCATACCCCCTTCCCCCTGCCCATCTCTCTCTTCCCGCCATGATTTCCCAGCCACCCAGGAGCACTGCAGTAAACATGGGCATTGATTCGGTCTAATCTGGTCTGATTGGAATTATTTGCATTGGTGGAGAGGCTCATCTTAAGATTATTCCTAACAGATATTAGCTAGAAGACCAATGTGATGACTGGGTAAGAAGGCGATGGCCAAGGACAGTAAGGACAATGGTAAAGGACAGGTTAGGGACATGTTGAGTCAGTGCAATGACCAGGGCCTGCAAACTGGTTGAATCTGATAAAAAAAAATTCAAAGATGTATACAAGCATCAATAAAGAAATATCATTATCTATTTCAGCATATGAAGTTACTTATTTAATATGACATGTATAACATACATTCAACACTCACACACACACACACACACACACGGCATAAAGCCCAAAAGTCTTATAGTTTGTATAGAGAGTTTTTTTTTTTCAAATATGTAACTTAATCAACACTTGCTAAGGGTTGTGTGGCTATTTACACCCTCTCCCGATTGGCCACATCATTTTGCACTCACATAGCCAATTTAGAAAGACTGAGTTGGATCACATGCCTGCCAACATTTTGGACTGTCAATCTTTTTAATTTCAGGGAGCATAATGTTTTTTGCTGTGGTATTCACTTGATTTCATCTCGAATTTCTTAAATGACCAACAATATTGAATAATTTTATGTGTAATTGCTACACATTTGCATATTTTCTGATTGTTAAATCTCTCTTTAATATTTTGCCTGCTTATATTAAAAATAGGCATTTTTCTTTAAAGAGCTAGAGTCTAGCAGTTTGTTTATACATTGCAGATACAAGTCCCTTGACAAATATGTGTATTATAAACTTTTTATCTCAGTGTGTGGCTTGCCTATTCATTTTCTAATTGGGTCTCCTAATGAACAGAAGTATTCAATTTTAATAAAATCCAGTTTACCAGTTTTCCCTGAATTGTTTATTAATTCTACATCCTAGGAGGCCTTTGTGTTTTCAAGGTCTCGGGGACAGTCTTTTCTTTCTACTAGATGCTTTATAGTTACGGCTTTTATGTTTAGGTTTATGATTCATCCCAGATTAATTTTGATATGCAGCATGAGATGGGGATCAAGGTTGCTTCTTCCATATGGATACTGGCAATGCCAACACCACTGATTGAAAAGATTCTCTCCTTTCTTCATTGAAGTTATTTGTTAACTTGCCAAACATTAATTGACCATATGTGAATAGGTCTAATTCTGTCTTTTCTATTCTGTTCCATTGATTTATTTAACTACTCTGGAGCCAGTGGATCTTCTCTCTTTGGATTCCATGTCTCTGGGTGTGATAGAGTCTACATAGAAATCCTTGGAGGATATAGAATTGTCCTTCTGAGAGTGAATGCTATCTATGTGTTGCCCAATATTCAAAAAACACTTGGAGTGCCTGGCACCAGCCTTAATACCGGGATGGCATTTAACCCTTTCAAAGGTTTCAACCTCCCCAATCTCCCCTCTCCCCTCCTCCATTCTAGTATTGTCCAGTTACATCACAAGAGAAAAGGGTCATGTTCTTGAGTTGACTTTATGCTTACCGCTGTTATTGTTAGTAATACAGAACTTTGAATTGCTGTTCTAATTGTTTTCATCCACTATACATAAATGCCTCAAAGTATTTATATTTGTGTGTATTGCACCAAGCATACTGCCTGGCATATGTGGAAGAAATTAAAGATATGACTATTATATGAATGATTAAAATCATTTAAATGATTTCGCAGTCATAAGATTAAAACTTCAAAACTAAAAACATTTATTTGCCTCAAAAAATTAAAAACATGTATTTGTCAGACTTTTAATAATGATAGCTATGTGGCAATATAAACAACTATGCTTACAATATGGCTAATTTTAGAAGCCTTTTAGAAGAGTTCCATATGTGAGGGAGATAAGCTTCTTTTTATTATTTATATGAATATAGGAATATAGTTTCATAATCTTAATATTAATAGTAATACAAATCTGTTTTTAAAGATTTGTTTATTTTTTTTGTATGTGTGAGTACATGCATGTGTATATGTGTAGCATGCATATGCCTGGTACTTGCAGAGGCCAGAAGAGGGAGTCAGATTCCCTGGCACTAGAGATACAAATGGTTTGTGAATTACCATGATGCTGCTGAGAACTCAACCTGGGTCCTCTGCAAAAGCAATAAATACAAGTGCTCTTAACTGCTGAGCCATATTCCCTCACCCTCAAATATGTATTCTAATGTGATTTCATATGCAAATAAAACATAAATCTTCTTAGTTACAAACATTTAAAAATCCCCCCAATAATAAAATTTTAAGTCAATCAGATGAAAACTTTTGGTTAGAAATTTTGTTCTTTCATCTTATAAAAGGATGCCTGTTTGTTACACTAATGTACAAATCTTATTTAGACATTGTAACTCCCTATCAACAGGTTGTAAATCTTATTTATTGATTTGATTAATATTAAGGAGCACTATGATCAGTGCTGTTTTAAACATTAATAACTGAAACTTTTAACACTAAACCTTCACCCACTAACAGATCATATCCAATAATTATTCTTACAAGAATATTTTGAGATCCTCTTTTTAAAAAAGAGTTTGATGCATAATATATGTGCATTTGCTTCCTTTTGATTCATACCACCAGGGATGTTGCATAGTGGTGAAGGATTTGGCATCATAGGGATCATATCTGTGGTCTATCTAGTCCACAAATTCAAATTACCAAGCAAGGCAGAAGCTATAAGAAGTTCTCAACACTCATAATCCTAACATATTTTAAAGTGTTTACATAATCTCAGAGTTGTGCTTTTAATAACAATGTAATGCTTTCTCACAATCCATTAACTTTAACAGTACAAATGTTTAATGTGTCTGTGGGTGGAATTAAATGCATTTACATAGCAATGGGGCTTTTATGTAATGTTGTAACGAGCTTTTAAAAAGCATATGAAATTAAACAATGGTTCCAGAAATCATATATCTCGAGCAGGCTATTATGTAAGGTTAAATGCTTTTTAAGTTTTTTTTAAATAACAAAATGGGTTAAATATAAGAATAAGTAATATTTATTGAATACTTTTAAATATTTAAATATTTTTAATTCTACCTAAGAGCACCAGTAATTCTGAGTACTGGTGTCATGACAACTATGCTGTGCAGTGGTTCTCAACCTGTGGGTTGTGACCCCTTGGGGGGTCACGTATCAGATTTCTTGCATATGAGAAATTTACATTAAAATTCATTAACAGTAGCAAAATTACAATTATGCAGTAGCAACGAAAATAATAATTTTACGGTTGGGGGTCGCGACAACATGAGGAGCTGTATTAAAGGTCTGCATGCAGCATTAGGAAGATTCAGGACCACTGATGTAGTGTAATGTTTATCAAAGAATAAAAGAATTTAAATATTCAACTTGATATATTAAAATAAATACTGGGCATTAAAGAAAACACTTGGGAGAATGAATAATATTTTTTCAATAATTCTGTAATAGCTCAAATATTTTGAAGATGAACACCTTACCTTAGAGCCAATTTTAGAAAGTGAATTTGAATTGTTGGAACAGAAAACAAATACTGAGAGCCAAGTATAATAATTGAAAAGGAATTCTGACTGGTGGGTGATTTTATAGATATCCAAAAACTAAAATTTACCTGCATAGGCAGAAGAATGATAACAGCTAACACAAAACTGGAGAAAACCAATTTGGAGGGCTTACCTTACACAATTTCAAGATTTACTGTAAAGGTACCGTACCCAAGACACTGGGAACTGTACAGTGGCACAGGGAAAGGAATGAAACATGGGACAGAATTGAGAGCCCAGATGCAGACTTGCCAATATATCGAACGCCATTTTTGTGTAAATATGTGGCATCGCTATTGTCTAATGGACTCAAAATATAGAACTAACGTAAATGGAGAGTCAATGTCTTTTACCTTGTACTTTCTACTAGTCTCTGCAGTACTATGAATTACCAGCACCCAGACTTGAATGTACACATTCGTGTATATGTTTTCACATACATAAACCCATTTTTAAAAATTCACTTTACTCAAATGTCTTTGAGTTTTACTCGCTGTGCATTTTTTGGTTCCAGGTTCACCCAGTGCCACAGCAGTTAAATTATCATGTGCTTCCGGGTTGCTTTTGTCTATCAGAGCTTCTCAGGCTCCCTTCACTCATGACCTTCACAGTTTTAAGGCATCTTGGCCAAGCATATGGACATATGCTAAGTTCTGATCTCATACATCGTGTCTGAATTTCTAATCTGCCAGCCAATGGATCATTCTAGCTTTTTCCTCTTGCTCCTCTGTAAATTCCTACTCCAATAGGCAAGCAAAAATCTGGCCAGCCTGCCCTGCCAGTCACCATTCATTTGTATAATTGTTCTATTTTAAGAGGCAAGGATGGTAGTCTCAACCACAACACAAATCTCATTGTAGTGGCATTTCAGTTATAGCTTAACAAATAAAACTCATCTGAAGATCAGAGCATAAAACAGTCCCACTAGTCAGTCTTACAGCCAGGCAGTGGTAACACACACCTTTAATCCCAGTAGTCACACTAGTTGCCATAGAAACAGGCAGGTATATGCCTTTAATCTTAGTGGTACATGCCTTTGCATGTCTTTAATCCCAGTCCTAGAGAGGATTAGAAAATTGGAGGAAATAGCTCTCAAACAGTCTCATGCTGAGATTCCTGAGGCAGAATCGTCATTTCAGACTGAAGTCGAGATAAGAGCCAGTGGTTGGCTGTTTTGCTCTTTGGACCTTTAGGTTGAACCCCAATTTCTGTCTCTGAGTTTTTATTAATTGTGTTTCAGATCATATACTGTTCTGTTTGCATTTAGTCTTATCAACTCCTTCATCCTACAGGTATGTAGGCTGCTGACATCAGGAAGATTATATAACACATTTGGGAAAAAAAATCATTCATTAATCTGTATTTCATCGTGAGATTCCCTAACCTGCTAAATGACTTTTAAATTTGCATGTATTAAGAGTCATTGTGCTTTAAGGTTGTATAGGTTTTGACAAATGCATAAAGTCTTGTACAGTACCCTATTGTATGATAGTTTGTGTTCTGACAAAGTTGCCTGGAGATCAGAGGGCAGCTAGTCTCTAGTTAACCATAGAGGCCAGGTGGTTGTGGCACATACTTTTAATCCCGACACTTGGGAGGAGGAAGCAGGAAGATCAGGAGTTCAAAGCCACTCTGGGCTTCATGAGATTCAATCTGTCTAAAAGAGAAACAGAGCTAGGCAGTGGTGGCTCACACCCACCATTGGGAGGTGGAGACAGCATGTGGGGTCCATTAAGTCTAGGGATTCACAGAGAGAGACAAGACTGCCTTTTTCTACTCTGAGGATTTTAGAGGCAGGATTCCCCCATTTGGTCTAAGGATTCATAGAGGTAAGAAGTCTCTGGTGACTGACTACTCTGCTTATCTGATTTTTCAGCTTTCATCCTTGATATCTGGGATTTTATTGTTAAGACTAATTAAGATCATATCCTAACCAACAGTTTCACTGCCCTAAAATCTTCTATACAAACCCTTCTATTCTCTCTTCAAATCCTTTTTACTATCTTGATAATCAGTACAATTAGAATTCATATGCTATAAAGCCAGTCTGGACCAGCTTCTTTTACTTAGTAATAGACATTGGATTCCTCCATACCCTTCACATTCCTAGTCAACATGCTGCATCACCTCTACGAAGTGATGTCATTGCATTAGGAACTTTTATTTTGAAAAAAAATCGCAGGCTTTTGTTCAACAAAAGGATACAAATTCCTATGAGTTAAGCATTGATGTGCTATATTAATACAAATCCCCATATTTGGTAGTCACACTTGGGTAAGAAAAATAACTCCAATTTGATAGTTTACTTTTATTGCTTTCTCAATATGTGATTCTAGATTTGTATATGTTAATTTATACTCAAGAAAGGAATACACTAAACTCTTCAGGAGTATCCTTTTTTTTAGCATTATTTTGTATTTTATTGGTTTCATAAATAAGCTCTCTCCATTATTGCTATCAACTTCCAAAATAATTTAGGTAGCCTTAATCATAATGTTAATGTATTATAAATATCCACAGGGTTCTGTTTTAATATAAAAATTGCACCATAAATATTTTGAAAACAAAGGATTTAGAATTGTAAACCTTTAGGGTGGACATCTGTCATTTTAGTGCCTGGCATTTCAATAAACTCATCCATGCAACTCTGATTCCATTATCAAAGAGGAAGCTGAGTTGTTTGGGTTGATAGCCAAGTACACTTTTTTTCAAATTACTGCCTCCTCACACTGAAAAAAAGGCCTTATTAGCCGTTCATAGAATACTAATGTAGCCCTTGATATAAGCCAAACATGTTTCTCTTTGATAGCTGGGGAAGAAACACATAAGGTCTCTTTAAATCGTCAAATGAGCTATGTAGCTAGGGGCACTTAACTTACTCTGCTTTCACTGCAAAAAACATTGTCTGTGTGGGTGCTGTGGCTATTGTGCAATCCAATGTTTGTGTGTCCTTTCCAGTTGTCACTTCAGAGAGTTCTCCAGGTTTCATCAGGAGAGAGGATGTTCATGAGTCATGGGTCAGTCAGAAGCAAGCACAAGGCTTTCAACATATATATATATACTTTTATATTTGCCTTATGAAAGCACTTCATATTCATATAAATTGGTCACAATTGCTATTACAGAAAATTGCTCTCTGTTTGCTGCCACCATGGGAGACCATCATTAGTGATGAGATTGAAAAACCTGTCAATGACAATTTAAGACTTAGTCTAATAGTGGTCTCCAAGTACAGTGTAAGTGGATTTTTTTTTAAAAAGTTCTATTTGTGCTTCTTTTCAATACTTATTCATATTACTAGTCTTTTGCTCATAAGAAAATTCAATGCAACAATAGCTGATTTAGCCCTATGATGGTTCAAATAAGAATGACTACCATAGACTCATGTATTTGAATACTTAATCACCAGGGATTGGAAGTGTTTGAAAGGATTAGAAGGATTTGGAGGTGAGGTTTGTTGTAAATAGATGTGGCCTTGTTGGAGAACTTTAAAGTTTCAAAAGCCCAAGCCAGGCCTAGTCTCTCTCTCTCTCTCTCTCTCTCTCTCTCTCTCTCTCTCTCTCTCTCTCTCTCCCTCCCTCCCCATGGATCTATATGTAGCCCTCAGCTATTGCTCCATCACATGCCTGAATGCCATCATGCTCCCCACCATTATGATAACTGACTAAATCTTTAAGACTATAAGCACTCCCACAATTAAATGTCTTTTCTTGTAAGAGTTGCCTTGGTCACGGGGTCCCTTCACAGCACTCGAGCACTGACTAAGACAAGCTGCACATATGTCGACTTCAGAGATCATCAAAATCCAGAATTTATAAAGTCATTATTAGAAATCTCCTCATCGACACTTAGTAGGAGAAGTCCATTTTGAGCACGTTGCACCTGCTATTAAGAAGGACTGTCCTTTTTCTGCATGGAAGACATCTATTCCTTTTCAAGTCAATGGGGCCTAATTCCATTTTTATTAGTCTATTGACAGGAGTCAATTAGCCACGCCACTGAGACATTTCTGCAACAAAACTCCTATGAATACTGCCCTTGCCACAAATTGTAGGTCATTTCACTGAACATGAAAATATACTTTTCAGAATAATTTTGAAGGTTATTTGCTTAACATTACACCATAATTTCTGGCTAAACTGTTATGCTTGTAGGTTTCCTGTCATTAATTACTTTTCTTTCCCCCTCCACTATACTTTCAGGAAATTACCTAATCTTGTCTGCATGGAATATAACTAAGATTGGAGACAAACATCCTTGCAAATATTTTATTTCAAAACACTTTATTTTTAATTAATTATTTATTTATATACCAATCCCATTTCTCCCTCCCCCCCGTACTTCTGCTCCCATACCTTTTCCCAACTCCACCCCCATCCATTCCTCAGAGAGGTTAAGGTCTCCCCTGGAAGGTTAACTAAGTCTGTCCCATCACCTCCTTGAGGCAAGACGAAGGCCCTTGCCCCCCACCTCTCATGCCTAGGCTGAGCAAGGTATCTCTCCATAGAGAATGGGTTCCACAAAATCAGTTCATGCATTAGAGTTAGATCCTGATTCCACTGCCAGAGGTTCCACATATTGCCCAGGCCACACCATTGTCACCTGCATTCAGGGACCCTATTTCGGTCCTTTGCAGGTTCTCCAGGGTCAGTGAGCTCCCACTGGCTCAGGTCAGCTGGTTCTGTGGGTTTCCCCATCATGTTCTTGACCTCATTGTTTATCTTACCACCCCTCCCTCTCTTCAATTGTTCTCCAGGAGCTCAACCCAGTGGTTAATTGTAAATTTCTGCATCTGCTTCCATCTGTTTCTAGATCAAGGGTCTCACTGCTCTGGGCTTGTGGACTATAGGCTGGTTATCCTTTGGTTTATGTCTGATATCCACTTATGAATGAGTACATACTATATTTGTCTTTCTGGGTCTGAATTACCTCACTCAGGATGGTTTTTTTTTTCTAGTTCCATCCATTTGCCTGCAAGTTTCAAGATGCCATTTTTCCCCACTGAGTAGTAATCAATTGTATAAATGTACCACATTTTTCTTTATCTGTTTTCGGTTGAGGGGCATCTTGGTTGTTTTCAGGTTCTGGCTATTATGAATAATGCTGCTATGAACATAGTTGAGCAAAAGTCCTTGTGGTGTGAGTGTGCCTCCTTTTGGTATATACCCAAAAGTGGTATTGCTGGATCTTGAGTACATTGATTTCCAATTTTCTGAGCAACCGCCATATTATGTGCACAACAGCTGTACAAGTTTGTACTCCCACCAGCAATGGAGGATTGTTCCCCTTACTCCACATCCTTTCCAGTATAAGCTGTCATTGGTGTTTTTAATCTTAGCCATTCTGATCAGTGTAAGATAGTATCTCAGAGTTGTTTTGATTTGTATTTCTCTGATGGCTAAGGATGTTGATCAGTTCCTTAAGTGTCTTTCAGCCATTTGAGATTCTTCTGTTGAGAATTGTCTGTTTAGATTTATACCCCATTTTTAAATTGGATTGTTTGATGTCTAGTTTTTTGAGGTTTGTGTGTGTGTATGTGTGTATTTTGGAGATTAGTCCTCTCTTCAGTGTGGGGTTGGTGAAGATCTTTTCCCATTCTGTAGGCAGCTGTTTTGTCTTGTTGACCATATCCTTTGCCTTACAGAAGTTTCTCAGTTTTTGGAGGTCCCATTTATTAATTGTTGCTCCTAGTGTCTGTGCCCTGATGTTATATTTAGGAAGTGGTCTCCTGTGCATTCTCACTTTCTCTTCTATGAGGTTCAGTGTGGTTGGATTTATGAGTCATTTTGACTTGAATCTTGTACATGGCAATAGATATTAATCTATTTGCATTCTTCTACATATTCATATCCAGTTATACCAGCACCATTTATTAAACATCTTTTTTATATTTTATATTTTTAGCTACTTTGTCAAGAATCAGGTTTCCATAGGTGTGTGGGTTAGTATCAGGATCTTTGATTCAATTCTATTGTTCCACCTGTCTGTTTTTATGCCAATACCAAGCTGTTTTCCTGTAGCTCTATAATAGAGCTTAAAGTCAGCGATGGTGATGCCTCTAGATGTTCCTTTATTGTAAATGGTTGTTTTGACTATCCTGGTCTTTTTGTTTTTCCATATGAAATTTAGTATTGTTCTTTCGAGATCTGTGAAGAATTGTGCTGGAATTTTGATGGGTATTGCACTGAATTTGTAGATTGCTTTTGGTAAGATTGCCATTTTTACTATGTTAATTCTACCTATGAACGAGCATGGAAGATCTTTCCATTTTCTGATATATTTTTCAATTAATTTCTTTAGAGACTTAAAGTTCTTGTCATACAGGTCTTTCACTTGTTTGGTTAGAGTTCACCAAGATATTTTATGTTGTTTGTGGCTATTGTGAAGGGTGATATTCTCTGATTTCTTTCTCAGCCCACGTACCATCTGTATATAGGAGAGATAATAATTTTTTTTAGTTAATCTTGTATCCTGCCCCAGTCCTGAAGGTGTTTATCAGCTGTAGGAGTTCCCTGGTGGAATTCTTGAAGGCCACTTATGTGTGCTACCACATCATCACTAAACCTATGATCCATAAAGAAATAGAAAGAGTTACCCAAAGCCTCCCAACTGAAAAAAAAGCCCAGGGCCAGATGGTTTCAGTACAGAACTCTACCAGAATTTCTAAGAAGAGCTAGTACCAATACTCCTCAAATTGTTCCACACAATTGAAACAGAAAGAACACTACCAAACTCTTTTTACAAGGCTACAATTACCCTTATACCCAAACAAAACAAAGACAGGACTAAGAATAAAGTTACAAGAACATCATCCAGCATGACCAAGTAGGCTTCAACATTCAAAAATCTGTCAATGTAATCCACCATATAAACAAACTGAAAGAAAAACACATGACCATCTCATTAGATTCTGAAAAAAACCTTCAATAAAATCCAACACCCTTACATGATAAAGGTCTTGGAGAGATCAAGAATACAAAGAATTTCTAAACATAATAAAGGCAATATACAGCAAGCCAACAGCCAATAGCCAACATCAAACTAAATGGAGAGAAACTCAAAGTGAGTCCACTAAAATCAGGAACAAGACAAGGCTTTCCACCTCTCCATATCTATTCAATATAGTACTCAAAGCTCTTACTAGAGCAATAAGACGGCAAAAGGAGATCAAGGGGATGCAAATTGGAAAGGAAGAAAACATTGTATTTTTATTTTATGTGTATTTTGCTGTATGCGCCACTTGTATTCAGCTCCTGCGGTGGCCAGAAGAGGGAGTCAGACCCCATGGTCCTGGAGCAATAGACACTTGTGAGCTGCCATGTGGCTCCTGGGAATTGAACCCAGGTCTTCTGGAAGAATAGCCAAGGTTCTTAACTGCTTAGCTAACTTTCTAGCTCCAACTTGTAAATATTTTAAATGTTGGGGACTGGAAAACATAGAATGGCTGAATCTGCAGACTGTGGTCTACCTTGCCTTGTAGCTAAACTATGAAGTAAAAAACAGACTATTCTAGGTCAGCTGGTGCTTTCAGGCAAGATTCCCTCTCTACCTTTTGCTTTAGAAGAGACTGAAAAAGTGAGTAACTTCATAACAAGTTAAAACACACACACACACACACACACACACACACACACACACACATTAGCAGCAAGGATTGCATCAAAATGAGTCCGATTCATGTAATGTGGGACACAGAAAAGAAACTATGTCACTCTTATGTTAATAATCAGCTGATTGGTGCACCTGTGAAAACGTTCCATGCCCGCCCCTCTCCTTGAAGCAGGTTTGAAGCCAAGGCAAATGCATGGCTTGCCTGATGAGATTCAGCATCAGCAGCCTTGCTTTAAGGCCTCCTAACTAGGTATGCATGATCTGTTCTAAAGCAGTGAGAATATTCATTTAGCTCTACCACAAGGGAGCACATGAACTCATATTCGCTGCGCACAATGAAGTTTTGAGTTTCTGCAAGAATAAATTAGACTGCAGATTGCTACATTCATCCCTATGAAAATAGCATTGCTATAATACAAGCTTCCAATTTTAAAAAATTAGTGTTTCTCAGTGATAATAGATTCTTATGGAATATTTACAATTAAATAAATAAAAGCATGGGCACTGCATTACAGATATTTCAAAGTTTAGTTGTTTTAAACGGTATAAGGCCATTGAAACTAGCTAAGCCAAAGGGGAATGTCTGAGATGAACAAGCTTAAAGACATTGTACAGAACCCAAATGCCTTCATTTCCTAAAATTTGAAAATCTAAAGCAAACTAAAACTATAATTTTCAAAGTGAATGTACATTTCAAATGGATCACAGAGTCAATTGTTTGGCTAGAAGGGATTGGGCAGACCTGCAAAGCAGCCAGGATATATGCCTCCTTATCACTATCATTGCAAAAGCCACCAATAGAATTCCACATCCTGTAGGCTATAATTATGTGGTTAAATCAAGAAGTGGTTATTTTAAACCCTTGTCTTAGAAATGAAGAATTTATCAAAAGTTGTTCTCAAGCAGAAATCAGCTGAAAAATCTCTTGGGACTCTCCTAAGATAACATTGCTGAGAACTAATGTTTATTTTCTTCACCATGTGCCTTGATGTCACAAGGAACATTTAAACATTGTCCTTTCCACCTTTTCATTCATTATATCCATTAGCCATTCTCTCAAAAGCCACCATACTATATATTCAACAGTAAGAGTTTGTGCATAGGTGAAAAACATTGTGGGACACCTACAATCCCCTATCCCATCAAATTCTGAACATACAGGGACGGTTCATCTATAGTTCTGACCCAGCATGTTGAGACAGGTGGAATGTCAGAGTAAAGCTGACCGAGATTTGGATGTGATGGCCAGGATTTGAAACCCAGGCAGATTTATGGAGGTTTGGAAAGGAAACCAGGTGTCTGCCTTCAACCCAATGAGAAATGGTTCCTACCAATGAAGGTCTAAGCCAGATGGTCTAGCGGAGGTCAGTGATAGGCAAGGCACAGCATCTAAAACATCCAGAGCAAGAAATGGATCTTGTGACAAGAATATGGAATTTAGGGCAAGAATCCAGTTCTGAGACAGGTGAGATGAGCCAGGAAGGTAGACACTTGGCACAGGTGGCCCAACACATCCTTTAATTCTCTAAGTTGCACAACTCCACAACTGTATCTAAGGGGCAGCACAGAGCTTGTAGATTTGGAGATATTAGGAAGTAAAAATGACAACCAGTGTGTTTGTACTTCTTTCGTAAAGAATTAGGTAGATATAATCAAGGCATACATATGGAGCCAGAGAAACTTCATTCTCAAATAGTTTGAGGCAATAACTTTATAATGTAACTGGAAAATCTGTTGAAAAAATACTATGGTGACTTAGAATTTACAATCTTTGAGTGAAAATAAGTAGTTAAAACGGAAGTTGATTCTATCTCTATTATGTTCATTTTAGAAGATGTGTGTAATCACAGGTACAATGAAGTTTTCTTTAGCCAGAACTACGGACTTGACCTTATCAGACTGTGATTCATTTGATTTAATGAACTTCAAGAGCATGGGAGACTAGATTTTCATTACCAATCCTCTTCAGTGTGTCAAAGAAAAGCTACCCTCTCATACACTTTGCACTTATTGGAAAGAACTTGGCCCCTGGCTAGTTATCCCCAGCATTAGATGGCCTCATTTGTATTGTCTGGAAAGAAAAATCTAGGGTATGCCTCTGAAATTCAATTCACTGTGATAATTACCACATTTGCAAACTTACCAGGCGGCTTAATACAAAACATATCAATGAAATTAGTAGGGCCCTAGCAGTAAACAAAACATACATTCAGATGTCACAGGGGTTAATAAGAAAATTTTCAGCTTTTCTAGGAAATCAAACCAACGGTAAGATTGCATTGTTTGGGAAGATAACCTAATGAAGCCACAGGTGGCTCAGAACACCCTTCCAGGTGTGTTTTATGGAGTATCACAGCAGCGGAGGGAAGCTGGTTATGGAAAGAGAACAGCCCACACCATCCACCAACCACAGTTAATCATTAATAAAGAAGATACGATCCTTCTGTGCTTCCCATGATCAAGGAAAAAAATTAACATCTGACAAGTTAAAATCCCTTCAATTTAAAAAAAGTTAATTCTACTTGATATGGAAGTAACTGTGGAATAATTCTTTTCTCTTCTATTGCTTGCAGGGTAGATTGGAGACATATTCTGGGAAGGTCAAGCAAGACATGAGAAGAGTTGGGTAGAAATGAGTGCTTTTCTCAGTCACACCATTGGGTTCGTGCCATTTCTATCCTCATTCTGAAACTGGATTCTCATCCCGTACCCTGTTCTGCCCCGAGGACTCCAGTCATGACTCAAGGCATGCAGACAAGACTGCAACAAGATTTTATTCCAGATTTGATCCCTTAACCTTTTAGTATGCCATCAATAACAGCTACTTAGTGACTATACAGAGAAAACTAGATGATTTCTAATACTAAGATTTTCTTAAAAGAACGTGTGGAAAATACATCTCAATAAAATTCCCCCATTATTAGCTGGGTGATAGTGGGGCACACCTTTAAGCCCAGCATTTGGGAAGCAGAGACAAGGGGATTTCTGAGTTTGAGGCCAGTCTGGTCTACAGAGAGAGGATGTAACACAGGTCTTCATATTATTGTTTGACCCAGTGAATGACAATAACTGTGACATTTTGTGTGACTCTAGCTTTATTTTGTGGCAGCTACAAAACCATATATTCTGCATATGCAATTGAAAAAGTCTTGGTACCTAGTCACTACTTCCAGGGTGGCCAGGGCTACACAGAGAAACCCTGTCTTGCCTCACTCCTCCAGAAATTTTCCATAATTAATTAAATCTGATTGTCAGTTACTCAGAGAATGCAATGGAGGAATACTATGGCTATCTTTAAGATTGAAGACTTCACAAATTGTTGTGTGTTAGTTTGTATTTGATGTATTTTGAGGTTCAGTGTTGGCATTATTCTGTTGGTGTTCCTGCATGTCAATATCTGTGACACTCTTTTAATACAGGAGAAATGGTGGTTAACTCTCAAGACCTTTTCTATTTCATAGACAGAGTATATGGTTTTGCCACCAAATAATGCTTGAGAGACACAAAATGTCACAGTTACTGTTCCATTCACTGACTCAAACAATAATATGAAGATTTGTTTAACATATACATTGAAATATCACGGAAACATCATACAATAAGAAGTAACTAGGTATGGCAAGAATTAAATATTTTTAACCTTATTTCTTAATTTTTTTATACAATTAAGTGTAAAGGACTCTACACTTTAGATTCCAGTTCCTCTCTCTACTCTCCCTCTCTCCAGCAGACCATGGATTAAGGGGATGCCATATCACAATGGCAGTATGTTAGCAGAACATGATTGCTAATTTAATGAGAGCTCAGAATTTGTTAGTAAGGGACCATTTGGTGGATGAAGATTTTAAATTTTGCATAAGAAGCATTTTCCTATCAATGGCCTCCTATCTTTCAGACTCTCTTTCTTAAGCTCCTGGAGGTTAGGGCACATGAATTTTTCTTTTCAAACAATGCCTTTGCTCTATGTCATTAATCTTTTCTGAGCAAGCAAATAAGTAATCCTTTTAATCGCCAGGGCTGATACAACCCTGGTGGTGAGACATCATAGTCCCCTGCCAATTCCAGCAGAATAATTTCCGCAGGCAGCAAGGAGTGCAGGGCAGGCATCTCCACATAGAATGCCATGGTTGAATTAAAAGGCACTGCGTTAGGAGCAGGGATGGCTTATGACTTTATTGCATTATAATCCAGGGCATCATTAACTTGGATGGTCCAGTGTCCATATCTGCCTATCTCTCGCACTAGCTGTGGCTGTGTGCAGATAACTGGCTCCATTTGTAGGGCTCCATGAGAATGAAGAGAGATCACGTCTGAGCACAACTTTTAAGCATGAAATACTGTGCCCGCTGTAAAGAGTTGGGACTTTGTCATATTCTCTAAATGGAGCCATTAAAATTAATCTTTTTCAACCTTTAGGCCCAGTGCTGAACATATTTATTTTCTTTGACCTCTCTCAATGTGTGACTTCTGGCCATTTATTCTTTATAGTTGATTTTCTTAACCTTATCTCAAAAAGCTCAGTGGGGTTTTATAAAATAGAATTATTATACTTGAATGCATTCCATCAACAGCTCTTAGGGCAGTTTCTGAAAATAAGTGCATACATACGTTTTACAATAATATTAAGCCCGGCTTCCTTTTCACATTGCCTGTTGTCTTCCATGTCATCATGTCAGACAAAAAAATAAGGATGCTACATTCTTATGCATTCCTTTCTGATATGATGGAAGACAGTAGGATCATTGTCATCCCTGCCATTACCATCAATGTCACAGCTAATACTCCAATGAGTATATGAAGAATGGTAGACTTATGACATATATACATTGGTATGCAACTTACACATATTTTGCATAAATTGTAATTCTACAATATAAATGTAATCAATATCTTATGCACAAATTCCTTCAGTTCTAAGTATCCCGTGTCAGTGTTCCTGTCATTGTCCTTATTTATACATAAGTGAACTAAAGCCCGGAGAAGTCAGGCTCTGTTCAAGGTCACAGAACTAGCACCTAGCAGAAACGGACAGAGCTCTGTCAACAGTGGTAGTATAAGCTGAGACCTTGGGGACTTGGTGTCAGAGCAAGAGGACGCAGGTGTAAATATGTCACGTGAAGCCTTTCAGGTAGGTTTCAGTGTCACAATGTGTCCAGACAAAAATTAAATAAGGAAATTTGCTCTTACGGTCTCAGAGGCACATGAAACAAATACCTTTTCATTGCTAAATATTAGTATTTTCATGCTTGTATTAATATTGATGATTTATAAATCAGGAAACGGTGAACCCATTAAGGTCTATAACATATGTCTTGTCCTACTTCTATTGACTTCCCAGCAGTACTTGAATTGCATTTGTTATCTTCTCATTGGATAACAGAATTATTACCTTATATTTAATAAGGCCAAAAGATTTTTATGAAGAACAATGGAATAACAAAGGGCATTTGAACAAGTAACAAAAATAGCATTTCTGATTTGCAAGGCTGGAAGACTGCAAGACATAGTAAAATAGGCCAACAAGATTTTAAAACTTTAAAAGACAGGCTGTCCTAATTTTTCTCCACATGGTTTTCACTTTTTAAGAGGAAGTTACTATTAGATAGATAAGTTAATTATTTTAAGATTTTAGTAGCTAATATGCTATGGAAACAGAATAAAATCCATCTAAAGATGAAATTTCTCTATTTCATTAGTGTGAATATTTTTATCATCCCTCAAAAACCACTGATTTACAAAGCCTCATTATAAAAAAATGAGTTCATACCTGACTGAAAGAAAGAAAGTTAAGTTCCGAACTGGTGGGAACATTACAGAACCTACGGCATCATGCCCTACCAGGGAGTGATCGCAAAGCAGGGAAGGTTGGCAGAGCGCTAGCTGGATGCCCAGCTCAGTTTCTGTTCAGCTGAAAGGAATGCCTTGCTCTTGTGTTATTTGTCATCACAGATAAGTGATAATGTGTCATAGAAGCCAATATGTATAATGCCATGGAAGAGGAATTCAGATTATTGCACCAGCATGTGTATGTTTGTTTAGAATTGACTTTAGGTGCTGTCAATACTGCGGACTCATAATCTCAGTTGCTGTACAGTCAGAGTTTAAAAACAATGTTTAAATTGAATAAGGCCTAAAATGCACTCCTGCCTTACCCATTATTCTTTCTTCTATGGCAATTCATGTAGAAATAAACATAAGAGTCCTAACGTCACCACTGTCTGATAAATTAAATGACAGTCATGCCTGTGTATGATCCCTGGTCTCTTCTCCATGGGGTCAGGAAGAAATGAAACATGATTTTCATTACTTCAGTGTGAGGTCCACGTCATGAAGGTCACACAGCTGGTAAATGCCGGACACTGAACCCATATCTATTTTCTCCTTTCTCCATGACTTTCTTTACACAGAAATTACTTACCTCCTGTTAAACAAAAAGAGGATAAAGAGCATTCAAGACATCATTCTGCCTCTAAGGATCTTGGAAGTTGACAGACTCTCTAGCCCGAAGTATCGCTTAGATAATTCTATAGTAAATAATATACTTACTCCTCTCACCGGGCACTCACGTTTTCACAATACAATTCATTTCATGTTGTAACAGCAGTGTGTTCCTCTTTCTTAATTTAAGGCCACTTAAGAGTGGTGTCTAGGAAAGATCACTGTACACAGGAAATGTCTCTATAAGGAGAGTCCCATAAAACGAAGCATGGCCCCAGGCAGGTCATGTATATTAACTACAGCAGCAGTATCTGGTCAGTTAGGCTGCTCAGAAGGAAGGGCTGTTACACGTTCAGCCCGAATAGGCATATTCTACTCATAAAGTGAAATGAGATTTATCTAAAAAAGCAACTTTTCCTGAAAGAAAGGTCAAGGGACATTTACCATTTTTATTTGTTGTCGTGCATCTTGATTTCATTGTTTCCTCAGGAGCAGACACTGTATCTTCTGCCACTTATTCTCAACTACTCCATTTGATAATTATCTATGGAATCAAACTATAACTAAACAAATAAGTCTAGCTATAGATCGGGGGTTGAAGTTTAAACAGGTGTACATGGTATCCCGCTCTGGAGAACTGAGTGGCTGAGGAACCTGGGGATGAGGCACAGGGTCTATTTCATATGAAATGTCAGCAGTGAAGATAGCGTTTGAGCCATGACACACCCAAGGTTCTAGATTTGTTTCAAAATCACAGCAGCAGAATGCACTGGTGGATGTCATGGGCAAGTGAAACAGCAAAGGATGACCTAAGATCTGGAGCAGGACAGTGGGAGAATAGACCCAGTCAATGCACCACTGACAGATACAGGCTTGTTTGGAAGAAACAAGTCTGTGGTTGGAAAGGAGGGAAAGAACATGGCACACAAATCCAGCTTTGGAGCTGCCTGCCAGGCAATGATACACAAGCTTTGTGTGTAGCGGAGTTTGTGCCGACATAGGGCAGCACATCCCCAGCATTTAGTCAGAAGTTAGAGGAGCTCACCGCAAGGGTAGAAGCTGATGAGGTGTCTCCATGATGACAGGAGTGGAAATGACAACGAAATGTCCCCTGGTACCTGTTAGGTGCCTTCTATGAAAAGAAAAATAAGAAATAACGTGTCGAGGTGAGGGGAAATGGGAATCCTTCTGTTCTGATGGTGAGAATGTCGAAGGGTACAGAAGCCATTGTAGAAACTGTTCTGTGGTTTCTTGAACAGCTTTATAGGGGAAGGAAGAAGGGAGCTGGGGATATCACTTAATGGTATAGAAGTTGTGTTTTTGAATAATTAAGAGGTTTGGAAATAAACAATGGTCATGGAACATTATAGGTGCATTTAAAACTTTATTTTTGTTATTTCTATTTTTAAACTTATGTGTAGGTGTGTGTGTGTGTGTGTGTGCATGTGTGTGTCACACACATGTACATATATGTGGATATGAGTACATAAGTGCAAGCCAGAGATATCAGATCTCTTGGAGCTAGAGCTACAAACTATTATGCGTTACCTGATGTGAGTGCTAAGAACCTGGGTACACTGAGTATATTTAAAACCATTACATGGTGCAATGAAAATTGAAAAAAAATCATGTTATGTATGTTTTTCCATTAAAAGACAACTAACAAATGAGACCAAGACGCGATTAAGAAGGTAGAAAGAGAAGTCAGAAGAAAGGTGGCCAAGCAAATAGCATGTTTGTAGAAAAGAAAGTAATCTTTTTGACCTCACATGATGAAGCTTGGGAGGCTGAGGTGTGGCAATCTAGCTATTCGGGACCACATAGTGAGATCCAAGTCAAAGAAAGAAAAGAAGAAAGAAAGAGAGGGGAGAGGAGGGCAGGGGAGGGTACGGTAGGGGAGGGGAGGGAGTATTTTGTTTTGAGACCATGGAGTGGTTGTAGAAGTGATGGCAGATAGAGATGAGCAGGTCACGAGACCTTACATTATTAACATAATTGAAACAGTGCTCTCTCTGAAGACCCATTTAGGTTCTTCTAATTTATCAGCATGAATATTAGTATTATTACAACATGGTATACATTTTCAATACTTGCTTTAAGACTCCAGTAAGTACTAAAAGGAACCAGAGCAGAAGAAAACAAAAGCTAGGGGTACAGAAATCCTATAGCAGACGGCTTCCACCCTCCCCCGGGCCTAAAATTCATGCTTTTATTCCCTGACCTCATAAGTATGGAATTAATCTATTTTAAAAGAAAATAGGGGACAGGGCGCTGATTGAAACTAATCAATCAGGCAGGGGTGATTAATAGAAGGCAGTCTTGCATGTGCTGCAGGCGGATCTACAATGCAGGTTGAGAAGTGGTCGTTTTATAGTTCATTACATATCTGGGTGATGTTATTTATTGTTTACTTAAGCAATAGCAATTGAAGCACAGGCCAATTCCTGGGAATTAATGACCCACTGGGAGAGGCCATTACCTCTGGACATTAAACCCTAGTCAGTTCAGTTTTTCCAGGAGGGTTCCTTTGGAGAACTCCTAGTTCTCTGTCTCTTGCCATTGCATTTAAAAATAAGACTTTAAATATTTCTTTAATGGAAAACCATTAAACTATACTGACAGTCCCGCATGATTCAAAGCAATGGTTTCTTTAAACGAGTGGAATCAGAGAGGCTACAAAGGCCTCCTCCCAAAGGTCTTTCTGAGTTCAGTCACTTTTGTGGACAGCCACCTATGGGACAGAAAAGCACCATTAAGACACTCTGAATGCCTCACTGGAGTTCAGTTTGATTTCCAACTTTCTAGCCTCTAGTTTATCTCCCGACCAGAGTGTGAAGGGCTTACAACTCTAGATCTCTTTCTTCATGAAAGTGCAGAGGAAAATAAAAATACAGACACTGTTAATAAAAATATGATCAAAGTCCTGGTTCAGTCAGTCCCTTGATCTGGGTGGCAGCAGTGTGGTCCCTGACCCACAGGCTAGGGTTCTGCCTGCAGCATGGAAATTCCACTAACAGCCTTATGTTTTCAGAACAACAAAGGACCAATATTTTTCGCACAAGAAATAATCTTGATATTGCCAGGACAAGGGTTCTAAGAATGTCAAAGCCCCGAAATTTTTCAGTGATATCCAATAAAAGAGAAACAGCATCACTTGCTCAAATACAAAAAGAACGTGGACCTGTTCAGTGCCTGGAGTTACTTGTGGAATTAGAATTACAATACTATAGATGATATCTATAGTACATATCTAATACACACACACAGAAACACACAGACACATGAACATACATAGACATATACGCACAAAGACAGACACAAATAGAGACACATGCACACACAAAGACATACACACAGACAGGCAGATACATAAACACAGACACAAACACACAGACAGACACACAGAGACACACAAAGATTGACATACAGAGATGCAATACACAGACACATGCAAACATACACACACAGTCACACAGGCACACACACATACATATGCACACACACATTAAGCCAAGTGCTTTGCTCAGATCTTTTGATGTTCACAATCACACTGGACTCTAGGTACTGCTATTCTCATTCCCATCTCATAGATGAGGAGATGGATGAACAAAAATATCAAACAACTTGTCCAATGTCACCCAGCCAGAAAGCGAAAGAAACAAAGACTGAAACCCAGACAACAGGTCCACAATCTAGTCTTCTAACAGTATGCGCCACTGGGAATTGGGGAGAAAACTGTCAGCAGCCTGTTTCCGTACTTGTCTGCTTACTCTATAGGACTATTCCAAATGCCTTCTAAATATTAGCTCAAGTCCTCCTAACCCTGTAAAATGGTATTAGCACAACTAGAAGGAAACTAAGGCAAAGAAAGGTAATAAGTTGTCCTGAATTTTGAGTCTCTCCCAAGCTGGGAAGCCTCATGAACAATAACTTTACACTCACTCTGACTTGGGCAAGCCAGTTTGTCAGTACAGTTGGCTGTTTCTTTCTAGAATTTCCAAACACTCTGACCAATGGACTTATATTATATCTGTTTTCCCTTCCTCCATTTCCCACATGACTTCTAATTCTCTTTGCACATGTCATCATTCATTGACCAAGGGAAGAAAAGAGCATGGGGTCATGTCTGATTTATACTGGCTCAATATATGGAAGGAATTTCCAGTAAATCCATGGCATGCATTTGACACAGTTGTAGGTTAGAGAAACAATAAGAGACAAGGAGACATATGGGAGAGGAACCAGCAAAGAGAAAGTGAGATGAGAAAAAGAAACACTGATATCCAATGAGGATGTCAACAGTATATAGATACACACACATGTGCGCACACACGCGCACGCACACACACACACACACTACACATAAACATTGTTTCACATTGCCTATGTCTATATCTTTCCTCAGAAAACTTACCCTGGCATTATATTTATAAATACTTTTTACTCATATAGAAAATAACAGGTAATTTTCATGACAACTCTTTGGAGGAGATACTATTTAAATTCTCATTTCAGAAGAGAAAATAGAGGCTTAGCTAGGTTAATTAACTTGCCACTCTCCAAGCCAGAAGAGGGCAGTCAGGATTTGAGCCCATGTTGTCAGACTCCAAAGTCTGTGATCTGCACCAATGTACACCTGGCCTACTGGGAACCTAGTCAAGGCTGAAATCTACACAGTGAGACTGTGGGACTAACACTCGCCACCCCAATGTCCTTCCAAAGACTGTTCCCTTCAAAATCTACTTCTGACACATGCCAAGACTCACTGGATAAGAAAGTGTCATTTCTTGGCTTTGTTTGGAAATAATTGTTAGAAACAACTTTCCATAGTCTTAAAAAACCCATGGAAGAGGAAGAATCTTGCATTTTTGTTGTTCTTATACTTAGGATAATGTTATTTTTAACCATGTATATTTGAACATAAGGAGTACTTTGATTCAATTTCAAGAATAAAATTGCAGAAATATATCAACAGAAACTTAGCTTTTGTTGGAGTCTTGAATGCTAGGTACTTTATACATGTTACCTTCTTCAGACTTACTGAAGTAGACTGGATGTCCCTGTCTCTGTTCTGTGCCTCATTTTCCACCCACAATTCATGTGTTGAAATCCTAATCTGATATGACATAATGAGAGTGAGGCTCTTATGAATGAGCAGTACATAGCTATTTCTTTTGTATTGATTTTTATTGAGCTATACATTTTTCTCTGCTCCACTTCCTTCCTCTCCCCTCCCCTTCATCCCTCTCCCAGGTCCACATGCTCCCAATTTACTCAGGAGATCTTGTCTTATTCTACTTCCCATGTAGATTAGATCTTAGGGTCCTCATTGCTGTCCAGATCCTCTGGGATTGAGAATGGTAGGCTGGTTTTCTTTGTTTGATGTCTAAAAGTTACTTATGAATGAGTACATTGGTATTTGTCTTCTGAATGAAAACATTCCCTCCTGGAAGGAAGAGTGAGACCCAAGATTCAGGAAGCTCAGAAAGCTTATATGACTCAAGAAGCTCATGAAACTTACAAGACTCATGAGGCCCATGTTTTGGTAGGTTCTGTACAAAGTAAAGAACTAGGGGTGGGTGAATTGGCAGAACTGTCTTCAAGCTTTGCGGGGAGCTGCAGTGATGCACTTTTGAGAGCTGTCACACATGCCGGGGCTTTCCAGCAGCAATGATGGAGCTGCCTCTGAGTCAACGTTGCTCCTGTGTGCAAGCCCTTGCCCACACTCCTGTAAGTAATGTTAATACATTCACTGGTTCTTTAAACTAGACTTCAGTGGGGTTGCTCCTGTGATCTGCTGTTGGTGCCCTATTGGAGTGTATGGATGTTTGTTCCCATCTTCTGGAAAGAAGCATGAAGCATAGGAGAAATCCTCTTTATAGAAAGAAGTCCAAGGTCTGGGAGATGGCTCGTGAGTAAGAGCACTTGTTGTGTGGGTACGAGGGCTTGAGTGATCAAGTAAAAAGCTGGACATGGCCATGCATATCTGTAACCCCAGTGCTTTGTGACAGCAGAAGCAGGGGCATCACTAGGACTTGCTTTCTGCCAGCCTACCTTCAGGTTCAATAAGAGACCCTGCCTCAAAGAAATAAGGCTGAGAGGGAGAGAGTAAGACACAAGACAACCTTCTCTAGCCTCTGCACATGTGTGCAAGGGCACATGCCTGTATACCAACACCACACAGACACACACAGACACACACACTACTAGTATGCCCCCCCACATAGCCAACAACAAAAGAAGAGAAACTCAGTTCTCTCAATTCTCCTACCTTCTGAGGTCATAACACAAGTTGTTCTATGATTCAGAGGCGTCATGTTGGCCCTCACCAGACGCAGGCACAGGAAGCTAAATCTTAGACTTTCCAACTCCTCAAACTGTGGAAAATAAGTGCTAATTGTTTGAACATCACTTAGTTTGCAGTTATCTGTTAAAATGGGCTCAAATGGCCTAAGAAATCTTTCCAGACTCAGTCATTCTATTTTCTCCTCTTTACAGAGGAGTGCCTATGATTGGGAGCGATACAGTGAGTCTCCCAAGTGATACCAACTGTATTCGATGGGGCTTCCTATCTTGACATTCAAATTTAATGTGTGATCTTACTGGAAACTGAGAAAAAAATCACTGTGACTAGAATTTTCTGGCATTTGTATGGTGTGCTCCCTAAAATTCCACACTCTACCATCCTTCTGTCAAAAACCACCTCTCTGAACCCTCAACACAGAGGGGTGAGTGGCACTCGCAAGCTGCTAGAGGGAAGGGCGGTGGACTAAGTGGAGAAATGGCTGGTGGGTAAGAGTATTTGTCTCATAAATAATTCAACCCCGTTACTGGAACACCTGCCATGTGTCACGGGCATCTTCCTGGTGACAGCTACACTAGGATGTGTCTTTCCACAGAGCCAGGTCCAAACACAGCATGGTGGGTATGCCATACTCGTCTGCTGATCGAATCAATTGTTTCCAAGACGGCGTCTGATTTAGACGTTGTTACTTGATGAATTTGTCCCCCTCCCCAAGTAATACACTGAAGCCCTAATCCCCATTACCTGGGAATGTGCCTATGTTTGGAGATAGGGCCTTTGAAGCACCATTAATGTGAAATAGGGTCCCGAGGATGGGTTTTGACAAAATCCAATAGATATCCTTAGAAAAGGATGAGTTTTTGTTCTATATAGCTAACAGAATATAAGCACGCAGAAGGGAGACTTTGTAGACACTCCGGGAGAAGGGGAGGGCGTTAGAAGAAACCAGGATCATCAATATGCTGTCTTTAGAGTTGCAGTCTCTAAAAGGCTGGGAAAAATACATTTCTGTCGTTTAAGTCTCCAATCGGTGGCATTTCATTATAGTACCCCAACCAGACTAACACAAACACCAGATTTAACAGTCCCAAGGTTTGCTTTCAAGGTTTGTCTAAAGCTCGAGCATTCAGGCTACGTGTGTGATATAAATCTTTGAAATCCGTTTACTGTGTCATCATTTAGGGTAGAGACTCTTCCCTGCCCTTCATTAAAGTTCCGTGCATCCCATTTGTCCACTTGACTTCTAAAAGTTCTACAGTGTGTCCCATTCCGTTTGCTTGTAGACTAAGCTTTCCCCCCAGGAAGGCTTTTAAATTAAATACCTTCCAGCATAACCGGGCCTATTCCCAAATAGCGCATTTGACATTTCAATGCAAATTACAAGCGAATATTTAGCAGCAGATCCCATATCCCACAACTCAATTACTGTCCTGTGAAGGGGAAGGAGACCTGGGATGCTTCAGACCAGTGAACGAGGATGGTGTTTTTGAGTCTCTGTGACAGCTTGTCCCCCCTTACCTCCCTTTCAGAGCTAAACTTTCACCTGCCTAAATCAATGTAGTCTTTTAGAAAAAGGTGATAGAGTACTTAGTATGTGCTAGCAGCGAGCATAAAATATATCTATGTACCCATTATGGAATTGGGGTGTTGAGATTAGAAAAATTTATATTAACAGTGAAGTCATTTTTATTAGAAATGAAATGTTGCATTTTAAAAATAATCTAATAATGTCAGCTGTAGATTCCTTGTGTTTATGCATTGGCAAATACCAAGATGAAAAAGCACCAATGATTTAGGGATCGAGTGAAGTTAAGGTGTACAGGGACTTTGTCAGGAATGGGGTACAGAGCAAAATTAAAGTCAGAATCATTTTCCTGTATTTTGGCTATTTAATAGTACGGAACTTCACAATTTGACTCAACCTATAAAAAGTAGCCCATATTAGAACTCTCTGCTGAGATCTAGTATCATATCATACTGAAAATAAGTCCATTTTGAAAGTCTGAATCATATGTGTCTCCCAAAGCCTTGCTAGATGAGGGTTTCGTTCCCAACAGTGCTTTTCAGAGGTGAGTGGAACACAAAGGCCCTGGCCTAACCAATGATCCATTGGTAGGTTCATGATTGAATGGATTATTGAGAGTTGGTGGGGTCTGTGGAAGGTGGGCCTGGCTAGATGCCCTCTGGCAAAATGCTTTGAATGATATCTAGTGGTCTCGACCTCTTCCATCTGTCTCTGCTCCCCAGCCTCCATGAGGTGAGGAGCTGCCTATACCACATGTCCCCTCTTTCTTCGTGCACTGCCTCATTACATACAGGTACATTACAAACATACTCATACAGGCCTTCATTAATGGAGCCTCTGAGAACATGAGCCAATACCATTGCTCTTTCTTTTCAATCAGTTGTCCCAGTGGGAGACAGCGAACTGAGACTTCAGCGTGTGCCACGAGGACTCCAGGACTTGGAGAGATGCCGTCCCTGTATGAATGCATTCATCTGACAGGAACAATCTATTCTAATTGAAATGAGAAAAGACGAAGGGAAAGAGAGACTGTGAGGTGATTTCCAAACAGTCTGGGCCTTCCTTCCGTTTTACAACCCGAGGAGGGGGGTTCTTCTAAAGGGAGAATGGACAGCACAGGGGTGGCAGACAGAGCCCTCCCCACTCCAGCCCAAGACCCCAGGAAGGGTAGGACTGAGTCAGCCTGGACATGGCCCACACATGCTCCCTATACCGAAACTAGGACGGGACGGAAGCACATTCAGACCACATCCTGGAGAGTCAGCCCTGACAGGTTCAGAGATGTATTTTACAAGTAGTTGCCACAAATGACAGCCTTTAGACCCCAGCCTACCATTTTCTCCACAGTTCAGAGGCTGTAAGCACCATGTGGAGCCCTGATATATCCTCAAGGGGTTTGCCCGAAAAAAAAAGGTCACATGGAAAGTATGCTTAGTAACATTCAACCTCAAGAAAGAGCTGCTGACTTCAGGCAATTTTGGGATCCTAGAAAGTATAATTTCCTATATTCTACAAGTTTGCGGTTCCTGGGTGTTTATAATCAGTGTTTAAAAAAAACCACCATTGAATGAGCTTCATCAGCAATCACTGAGGCAATTCCCTCTCTTGTAACATACACCAGCTAGTTTCTAAGGCTTGTACTTCTCCTAGCCCACCAAATTGTCTGATACAGGAAATCAACCTTTAAAAGGCCATTCACTCACAGGTGGTGTGAAGTGACAAAAATATTGTGGGGGGGAGGGTTAAGTGAGGACTGGGAGAAGGGGATGGGCTAGACCATGGCGGGGAGGAGATTCTACCAAAACTAAATGTGTAGGAAGATGCAACAGGAAATATGCTACTTAGAAAGCTAATTTAAAACTAAAGTGAAGAAGAAACACCTGTAAAAATGTGGGCTGAGTCCCACACAAGTTGTCGAGGATGACAGATGTGGAGGAAGAGGTTTATTTTTCAAAAAGACATTACAGGACAGCCAGTCCTACTTTTTAAAAGTGGCTCTTCTGCCAGAGACGGTGGCTCATTCATTTGATGCCAGTATTTGGGAAGCTGAGGCAGAATGACCAGTTTGAGGCCAAACTGTGTTACATATGAAATGGTTCCTCAAAACAAAACAAACAAGCAAAAATTATCAAACAAATGAAAACCATTCCCTTCCTGAAAAGGAGCAAATCATGTTGGAAATGACCTAAAGTCTCTTAATTTTTCCTTATACTTCACTCTACTAATACACTCCACTTGTCAAAGCAAAATTAATAAACAAAAACTCAGCAAACCGATTTTAAACAAGCTATAAGCTCATGGCAGCCACATTTCATAACAGAGTTGGGATTAACACTGGCCTAGAGAACAGATAATAAAATAATTTTAGCTTTTATGGTTAACACAATTAGTCAGTTAGTGTCCAAAGTCTCAGACACCCTGAGTTGTGCTCCTATGACTTAAGTCACATGGATAGTCATAAATTCCTAAGGACTTAACCAGAAACTGTTCTTTTGAGCAGTTCTGTGCTCCAGATCCTTAATCTCCTTCCCCGTATGGGAAGGTGATTTTCCTTTGCTACAAGACCTCAATCTAAACGGAGAGCAGGGATTTTAAGGAGCCAAAGTACAGTCAGTGGTAATAGGAAGCCAGAGAGAACAAGATAACCCCAAAGGCTGCTAATCCAAAATGTATTCAGCTTTGGCTAAATGGAGATTTAAAATGGATAAGCTGAGGACTGATCTGATCACAATCCCTTGCTTCATAGCCAAGCATTTCTTTTTCGGTCTGAAAGTCATCTCTTGGTTCTAGCTAAGAAACTGAAGGAAAGCCAGTGAACACTCAGTCTAACATATTTACAAGAAGGGTGCCAGTCACCAACTGACACCAGGGGTCAGCGACTTCTGTCCTTGCATATCACAGGGTTTCCCTCTGTTTCCTACTTTCTCAAATTTTCAGCACAATTTACTTTCCAGAGACATATTAAGTAGACCAAAGACAGGGAGGTGACATTTAAATAGCAACACACACCGAGAAAACAAACACAAACTGGCCAAACGTGACAAACCCTTTCTGATCCTCTAACCTCCTTCCCAGAAAGCTTAGGATTAAGCACACCAAACAGAAGTGCTCTGTGCTCTATAAATGGACCAAACTGCAAATATCATCACTTGAACATTGAGAACATATCACTATCATGAGTTTTAAAAGGTTACGAAGATATTCTCTTTCAGTAAAGAAAACAAATATATACAAATGATCATAATTTATTAATCTTGTTTTCTCTTCCAAAAGTTAAGGCGGGGGAAGAGAGCAACATTATGTCTGATTCGGAAGCCATGGAATAATAAAGTTGCCCCGTGTGTGTGTGTGTGTGTGTGTGTGTGTGTGTGTGTGTGTGTGTGTAAGGGAGTGGGGCAGTAACACGGAGCACAGTAAAAATTCATAATTAAATTAGATGCCCATATTAAGGCTTGAACCTTATACATTTATTTCTATATTCAAAATGGAAGAAGACAAAATATACAAAAAGATGAGGGATTTTAAACACAGAAAAATGCCAGTATTGGGAAGCAACAATGGAGCTTCATTCTTTAGATGCCAAGTAGTTCTTGTTCCATTGCAAACTAGCTTCTTTAGACTCCTGTGATGATGGTTAACACTTACTGGACACTTGCAAGGGGGAAGGCACCAACTTTATGCTTTATGTGTCTGAATTTACAGCAGTGGGCTTTGCAATGCTTACTTCCCAAAGGTGAGCGATAAGGCATATTATGTCTAAGAGTCCTGCTCCAAGAGTTGATTATGGTGCTGAATCTGTAAGGAGACAGAGTCAGGGACATCATGCGTTAGTCTGAAGCCAGTCTGAGCTGTGAAGTGAGTTCCAAGCAGTCAGACCAACTAGGGATACATAGCAGGGCCCTATCTGTACGATACAATAGAATAATTACTAACAATTTTCAATGGGAAAAGAGAATCAAAAAACAGCCTGGCTCCAAGACTCACTGATGTCAAATCACAGCAGGTTCTTAGCTAATTTGGGACAAATTGAAGCATTCTTATGCATGCCTGATATGTGATGTTTATTAAAGCACTCTTAATCTCTAATATACAACCAGAATGCTGTAAAGCAAGAATATGATTTAAAAGTTGCAGCTTCTAGGTAACATTAGCTATCCAAGTTTAAGGGTGCTCTATGTCGGTCACCAAATTATGGAGTTATTTTTGAAACACTGAATACAGGAATATGAGTGTACTCTTCTTTCAAGGCACAGTGGTTAAGAAACCAAGGTCTGGCTTCAGACCTAAAATCAAACAACAGCTCTGCGACACACTGGCTACTTTGACCTTGAGCAATCAGTGCAACTTCCTATGTACCAGTGAGGGTAGTGATGCCCACTTCACAAGGTGAATGGGAGAGAAACTGAAATCATGTCTGGAAGTCATTTAGTAGAGGGTTTGGCACACTTCCATTTATTTCTCTCTCTCTCTCTCTCTCTCTCTCTCTCTCTGTGTGTGTGTGTGTGTGTGTTTGTTTCCTGGCCACATGTACATGTGAGAATGCATTTGTGTGCCATGAAGGCCAGAGGTCTACACTTGGTTGTCTTCCTGAATCACCTTCCACCTTATTTTTTGGGACATGGTCTCTCACTGAGCCAGGAGCTCAACAATTCAGACGGTGTCCACAAAGACCCAGGGACCCTCTGTCTCTGCCTCTCTAGCTCTGGGATCATGGGTATTCATAGTTATACCCCAGATTTTCCCATGGATGCTGGGAATCAGATCCTCAAGTTTGCATGGCAAACAAACACTTTATTGGCTGAGCCATCTCTACAGTCCCTCACTATTCATTTTTAATGTCTGATAATGTTGAATTTAAATAGGTACTGGACTATCTAATTACCATACATCATAAATAAAAATGTACTATACTTAAAACTTTGTGTGCACAGCTGATCTGTTTTATCTCTAAGAGAGTCTTAAAATTAATCACTAATTTTATTAGTGTTATATATGTATCATATATGCTGAAATCAGTATGTTAAATGACACATATATATGTATACACACACAAGCACACACATACATATATGCCTTTCTTTTCTCCATGTGACCAATGTTCTTGTACTTTGCCAGCTAAAAAGTATTTCACCCATATTCTACGACACTGACTTCCATGTTTCTGGATCTGGCCATCTTCAAGGTAGTTATCATGGACTAAATGTTTTCTTTCCTCCCAAATTCATGCACTAAAGACCTTAATCTCTAATATGAAGTTACTTAGGGATAAGCCTTTTAGGGGTTAAAATGCTAATATTTCTGTTTTATTTTTATTTAACCATTTTAAGTAGGAAATGTTCTATGTGCCACCCAGGCTCCCCACTTTGATGAATCCATTAATTCCTCAGCTGAGTGTTGGTGTTTATTATCTACCAGCTGAGCCTCAGAACATCTGTCAGTCATAAAGAATTGCCTTGCTCAAGGCCACGATCCCTCCTGACCTAGACTGAGCTGCTATAACAAAATCTCACAGGGCTGGTAGCTCAAGCAACAGACTTTGATCAAGGTGTCTGTGGATTCAGTCCCTGGTATCAACTCTCTCTTCCTGGCATAAAGATGTCTATCCACATGCATTGGAAACTGCAGGCTCTCATTCTAAGAACATTTGACCATATCACGGGATTCCCATCCTCATGATCTCACATGGCCCTAAGTTCCCTAAAGAGTTTCTCCCCAAATGACTTCACACTAGGGAATAAGGTCACTTGATGAATCCCCTTGTTGGTCATATACCCTCTGTATGTTCTTAATTCTGTAGAAGTTAATTCTTCCTGAAATGCCAACCACTATCTGCTTTCTTGCTTTAACAATATGTTAACGGATGTTGTATCTACTGCCCTCCCCTTCCTCCTTTAGTTCCTTCCCACTGGTACCATTTTGGATCTCTTAGTGCCCTTTCATTGGGTTTTAGGTAGGGAAAATTTCACATGTGGGAACATTGTCATTTTAAGTAGAAGCTCTATAATATGTCTTATTTCTAAAAAAAATACCTTTATCAGTTGAGTAATTGTGTTGAATTAAGAATAATTTTTGAAACAAAATATCAGCTTCTGTGTGAGATAAAATTCTTCATTTCCTAAATTTAAGATGGTTTTGTTTACTATACAGAATCAACAAAGGAGAGTTCATACTTTCCAAACAGAAAAGCAAGACACGTTTTAAAGGTACAGAATTATAGCTTTATTACAAAATTCAGTGAGATTTTTAAAATGAGTTCATAAATATCACATTCTTTATATAGCCATTTAGAGACGCTTTTAGATAAAAATATACATTGTGGATTCAGTACAGAACTGACAACATTAGGAAGGGAATCTTGGTGTGTATTGTTTCTATTCTCCAAAGAGGTTTTATAAACCAGAATGCTGCCATCCTATGCAAACTCTGTGCCAGTAATTAGAATGATGATATGAAATCACTATGCATTCAAAGAGAAGGCAAAAGGCCAATCTCAACATCAAAGGCATACAACAAACAAAGTAATGGACATGGTTACATCATTAAATAGAGTCACTTAAAAATAGGTACAGGGAATTAAGTCATATGATGAACTGGAGTCTTTTGAAATTTTGCTCAAAATATTGCTGTATGTTATATGTAAGGAAAATGGGCAAAAGAGAAACTCAGATGAGAAGATTAAAGAATATGGCATGTGTGTGGAAGGTTCAAGCCACTTCTGGCAGGATAACCACTCATCCTGGCAAAATGACTTCTATGAATTATTGAAGCTTCTAGCCTTGTAGTAATGAATTTGGTAATAAGTCCAAATGCATTGGAGCATGAGAGAATATCAAAACATTATACTGAGTATTAAATGTTATTGCCAGATCCAGAAATTATTTCAGTAAGTAACATTTGATGAAAATAATTATCCACATTTAAATTGTAGAATGATGAGGTATGCTGGAAAAGACAATGCAACAGTCATATTTTTTGTTATAAGAATCAAAGAATAATCTTTTAAAATGACTGAGATGTTAGCAGTTGTGATATGGTGAAGGTTAGACCCATCTATGATATTTGGCTTGTCATATGTACATTTTCATTTGACTATACTGGCATGAAGTCTGGAGAGCTCAGATAATACACATGCTTTGATGGATCTTCACATATTTACAGTAAGAAATATTCAGTTTCACCCACATCTACCAGCCAGTATATACCCAGGTTATGAAATGTGCTCCTAGTTTTCATATGAATCCAGAATCACATTTTTACCTAGAAAATTTATCCTAAATATTACTGGGGATAAAAAATAGGTAAATCAAAATCTCATAAACAAATTAAAGTGCTCTATGTATGATACCCATATGTTGTGTGTACCCAGATCAGGTCTAAGGGGAGACAAGTAAGCCATTGATTTTAAGTGAAAATCTCAAGAGGTCAAATATTTCAGTCATTATAGTAAATGATAGTCTAGAAATATTTTAACATTAGTATTATAAAAATGTAAGTGGAAAATAAAATAAAGGTAGAATATTTTACATACAATTTTGGAACAGAAGAAAAACATTAGATAAGGAAAAGTCAGTCAAGTACAAACATTAGTTAATAAATTCACAAGGAACAAAATATCAAAAAATTCTAATCAGGACAATTGATGATACTGATATTTGCTATTGTAAGTATGCCAGTATGGCTTGGCACAGCACTGACTTGTGCTTGCCTTCTCTCTCTCTCTCTCTCTCTCTCTCTCTCTCTCTCTCTCTCTCTATATATATATATATATATATATATATATATATATATCCATCTATCTATTGGTTTTGTTATATAAAAAATGTAGTCACAATAGCTAATGCTGATATAATGTAAAATCACTAAATCTTACAAGAAATATTATTATTGGTCAAAGTATTTAAAGATTTTTCAATTAGTGATCATATCCTCTATATACAGAAATAGTTTACATTTTATCATACTCATAATATTCTCTAAAATTTGAGTATTTTACATGAGCCACTAAGTATGTACATGTGGTTACTGATATATGGTAGGTCAGAAATAGGTGTCCTGATTTCTACTTCCAGTACTGCTCCTGTCCTCAGTAAGACAGTCTACCTCTCCTGAATGGCATGCTTTTACGTGTTAAGTTAGCCAGCCTAGGGGAACTTTACTATTAAGAGTTACAGATTTGTGATTTTTTTCTGTGTACACTTCTCTTCTTTAGCAATGACTATAAATATATAATACTAAGCCAAGTTTTGTATAATAAAATTAGTGAAGAATTGGCTTATCCCATTATTCATTTGATCTTACCAAAAGAGCAAATTAAGGTGCTGAAGAGGTGGCTCAGCAGTTAAGAGCATGTATTGCTCTCACGGAGGATTTGGGATTGATTCTGAGCACCCTCACAATGCTTCACAATCATCTGAAACTCCAGTCTCAGGGCATCTGATGTTCTCTTCTGCCCTCCATTGGTACAGGCACACACATGGTACATACATGCATGCAGGCAAAATACTCATGCATATAAACTAAAATAAATTAACAAAAAAGGAATTAAGTAGAGTATGTTACATGGAATCTGTGAGATTTTAGCAGGTCAACATCTGACTACTACCATGAAAGCCCAAGGGAAAGAACTCTTCAGGGATTAAGCTTTAAACCCAGCAGGTGAAATGAACAGATACAGTATATTCCAGAAGACTAAATACATTACTCATTAAAATATCTAAAAGGACGGAAATGAGGAGAAGAGTGGTGATAGAGCACTGATTTATGTCAGGCAAAGCCTGCGTGCAACCCCAGTCCTGTCCAAAAGGGAAACGGAGTTGTTTGAAACAGTCTGCAAAAGACCACTTTTAAACTGTTTGATGTGATACAAACTTACAGAATCCAATACATTTGTCACTTGTAACGATAAAAACAATTAAAAACTATTAGCAACAGGCAGCTCCTACAAAGGCTTTTACACACCGTGTAAAATGTAACAAGAATTATTTACCCAGACAAAAACCATATGTGTTTTCTATACTAAGGTTTCTTTGATTTACATGTACCTAGGAGTGACATTTTGGGTGAAAACAAGTCTCATTTAGGGATTTCTTAATGAAGCAACATAAATGGCTAACTAGCTCCCTTTGTGTATAACAAGTTCACAGCATTTTCCTAAGCTAATATTCAACATTCAATAGTATTTGGCTTGTAGGACATATACAAGCCATTTTTATGATAGATTAATTTAGCTTTCTTTTAAGTCTCTGATAGTTCAAAAGTGAATAGCATTCTGTAGGAACCTTACGTTAAATGTTGATACTTTCCCAGGATGATGATTTGTGGCACAATTCTCTCTATCTGGGTAACTGCTAGGCAGTTGCAGCCTGCCACTCGTCTCAGCCATCCACATGCTCACAAAAGGGAGTCATTGACACCATTGACACTCTACAGTGAACTGCTTTGTCAGAGGATTTTTTTTTGTCCAAAATTAAATAAAATATGTGAATAACTCAATACTTCATTGTTCACTCAACTGTGGGTTAAAGTCAGAATTCTGAGAACATTTAATGCAGGCCAGGCAAGCTCCTATGCTTGGAAGATGAGAATAATCAAATGTCTCTTTGATGCAAAATCGATGCAGTGGACAGTAAGTTTATGGGGACAAACCTTCATCGTAAGTTAGGGTGCATTTGTATTCACCCAGGAGCTTGTGGGAATAGAGACCAAAAGTTTTCAATAAAAATTACTTTTAAATATCTTCCTCTTTCTTACAACTGTGCAAAATAAAAGATGTAAAGGATGCTATTTAGATATTATTAAGAAATTTATTCATGGATAGGATAGATGTTAAAGGAGTTTTAAATAAACCATCAATTTCTTTTGTAGACATGAAAAATGTTATTTTTAAAATTTTTGAACTCAAAATTATATTTGAAAAACTTTACCTCCATCCCCCAAACAAGGTTAAATGTATTTCTACATTTTCTTAACAAACGATGATGAAGTATAGGCCATAGATTGTGAAGCCTGTAGATTAGAGTAGAAGTTAAAGTCAATTGGATAGACACTTTGGCAAAGTCCAGAATCACAGAATATTCGATATGTTAAGATGCTTGCCTCTACTTACCTACACTTCTGAGACCTTGTAAGGAACGAGGAACAACTACTTATATTCAATATCAGTGCATTCAATACTATAAAGACAAAAAGAGCCCTGTGGCCCCATTGACAACTCCACAGGATGATTTAAGAAGCCTTGCAAAAGGATGAGTACAGTACTTAAAATGACAGTTAAGTAGTTCTTGTTGAAACTGGCTCAAGTTGGTTAATGCATGTTATTTTTTTTAATGTCATGTTTTTAAAATGTTATTACACTGCTAAATAGCATGTCATTTTTAAAGACAGTAAAAAAGAATGACCAAATAAGTCCAATGAGCTTTTGAAGTGGTATGGTAGTTTCAGTGAACATATTATGCCTCATAAAAAGCTATTGCTAACAGGCATCCAAACCTACACCTTCCCTGTCTCTTGAGAAAAGGAAGATAGGAGTAGGAGACCATTATTTAAATAGGGTACCATTTTTAGCAATAGGTTCATTGTTTACAAAGAAAACTAAGCTACAACCTAGCCATTACTTTCAGGCTTGGGATATGAAAAATGATCTTTTAGTCTATGTAGCCACAAATAGGTTCCTTTTTCTAATTCTGTGTGTTCAGCTGAAAAGCAAATGTATCATTTGTAATTGAGCCATGCAGAAAGGTTAGATATAACCCTGTTGATTTTCCTCCAATTTTGAGCTATAATTTACACAATTTATTCATAGAGAAGAGTACAGAAATGGAATTTTCATGAAGTTATACTCCATTCAGGAAGAATGATGCTTCAAAAAACCCACGTGTTCTGCATAATACAATGTTGAAAAAAATGAAATTGCATTTGAATTTGTTTTCTTTCTAAGCTCCATTTGTGCTTTGATCCTAAAGAAAGATGGTACTGAGTCCTTGGAAATAATCCATGTAGAATACGCTGATGAATCCATTTGGAAACCACACTGCCAAATGCTGACTTCCCTTCATTGACTCTACACAATTCTTCCATTGCGCCTAACTTGAGAACTGACTGAGAGGAAAAGTTGCTTTTGATGAGAGTTGGCAGTTTGCACTCTTGGTTAAAAAGAAAAATCTATCATCTATTTAACTACCTATCTATCATCTATCTATTGCCTACTAATCCTCAATCTGTCATCCCACCAATAACAACACCTTCTTTTGATATGTTAATGTGGTCAGACCATTGTCAAAACCAAACAAGAGTCCCTGGCCAAAAACTATGTGACCAGGCCTGCACTGGGCACAGCTGCAGCTTAGTTGGCCCTGAAACCAGGTCCCATCTGTAAGGGTTGGATGTTCAGTGACACTGGCCACTCTCAAGCCAATTTAAAGAAGGCTGAGAAAGCTAGGCAGACAGATGGCAAAGCAATATAGTAATGAGGAAAATTTAGCGTATGTTGATAATGCACTTCTCTTTCCAAGAGGATGTCACAACTATCAAGTAACACTCCATAACGGAGCATCGATCACTCACGGGCATGCAAACATTGGTGCTAACTGCAAAATATCAGTCAAGGTGTTCGTAAATATCTCCATATGTAAACAGAACACAACAGTCTGCTAATACAATTAGCAATACACATCTCATAATACAATTAGAGCTTCCAATTCCATTGGCTTAGCTCTTACCTTATTACTCTCTTAAGACTGTCTCATAATTGTTAATGTTGGTTTTGATTTTTTGCTATGGGACTCAGCTCAAGTGAAGCTAAAAATATTAGAAATAATGGGTTGAACCAAATGTAGATGAAATACCATTATGGCCTGGGTACCCGCATGAAGGAGGAAAGACTTAAAGGAAGGCTAGCACAGAGATGCCCAGGGCACTGCAGGAGGGAGGAGCTGGATTTCATCCCGATACAACTGTGCCACACTAATGGGTTCTGATTAGAAGAGAGGTCCTGCTTCCATTTATATTCTTAGCCTATCCTTCTGCTCGCTGGGTTGAAAGTGGATTGGGAGAGACCATAAAGGAAACCATATTAGGAGAGTGTTGTACTTTCCTGTGAAATGAGCAGCCTGGTTTGGGGCTGAAATACAATGACATTTGCAGTGTGGCTAACAGGATAGATGGACAGAAGGGTACCAGCCCTGGTTGTTGCCTCTCTGGCACTCCTTCTTTCTTTATAAATTTGTTTTTTGTGCCTTAAATCTCAATGCCATTATGATTTATGGCCACATGAAATCTTTTAAATTAAGATTTGTTTGATTGTCTGTTTCTATTAAGGTGACTATAATAGCAATTTTCCTTTTCTAAACAAATGTTTTGCCACGCACTGCAAGTCAAGGGCCTGTGCATGAATCCTGACGATGATTAATTCCTGCTGCTGAATTCTTTATTTTCTATAACTAATTTAAGATAGCTGCCACTTTTTAATAACTAAAGGACATAAATCCAGTGGGATATTTTTCCTTAGGTAATTGATAAAACATCTTCATATAAGTGACTATAAATTATGACTGTGCCACCCCATTCTGTCACCCTGCAAGGCTATTCAAAGTACGCACAATCCAGTCTGCCGTTGTGCAGCGATGCATACGATTTATCCCAAACCAAACAACAAATCACAAAGCCAAATGCTGTCTAAACCAATCATTTACCTAGACTTTCATTCAGTTGAATGAAAACCTCACTGGCACTCTTGTTTGGATTTTTTTTTTAAAGGTTAATGATTACAAACAAAAATGATTACTAACCTACTCTCTTATAGGACGGATGTTGCAGTGGGCGAGGGAGATGTCATGCATCTCTATTAGCTTACCAAAAAGAAAACTGCTAAGTAAATAGATAAAATTAATATATAAGGAAACAAAATCCCTCCAGATTTCTGAGGACTAGCACATTTCTAGTCCAAACGATTTGTTTCTCTCAAGTGGATGCAATTTCTCTGAGTGCATTCAAATGCCACTTCTGTGAAGACAAGGCCGCAGATATTTGTGACTCTTGAGTAGGATCCCTTTCTGCGACACAAACACCAGCAGAAAGCGGAAGCACCAGAGCTTGGCCAAATGCAGAAATGAGCTTTGGATTGCGCTGGTGCTGGCTTATAGGGAACATAATTTTGTCTCTTCACCAAATAGTGGGGGAAGGGTTCCAACCAGATTCAAAATGGCATCTGAACCACTCTGAGAGAATGAGGACATCTGTGCATATTTATGCCTACAAAAACATGCGGCACATTCTTCCATCAAGGGATCCCAGCTGCGAATGAATGGTGGTTCCTGATCTAATGCTATCAACCTCTCTCAGCCATCCACAGCAAGGGCATCCTCATGGTCGCTCCCTGAATACTCGCTCACAAATGTAATTGATTCCATTTAACTTCATATGATTCGTAGACAAATGATGGCTGCATGTTTATGCAAAGCATCTCTGTGAAGAAATGAAGCTAATTTTCTTCTTGAATAACCTGTGAAGGAGAAGAGCAATCACATGGTGGCAAAAATATATTGCGACATGTTTCAGGGAGGAAAAGTTTCCAAGTTCAACCAGTCAACTGCCCCATGGTAACAGCTGCAGTGAGGGCTGCTTGGCATCAGAACAAAAATGGGTGATCATTTGAAGCAAAGAATAAGTAATGTAGAATTTAGAGAGGTGAATTTCTAGCATATGCACCTACTAAAATAAGCTATTATTTTCTACCAACAGATCTTTTTAGAAAGCCACTGTGCTATATATATATATATATGTTTACTATGGGAAGTAATTATTTATCTGGTCAGTCTCTGAGGACCATTCATTAAAAATGTTGAGCATGCCAAAGATTTCTATCATTTAGTTAAGAGACAAATGTTGGCTAATGACTTTATTCAAGAAAGGAAAAAGAACTGCAAAATGATATGCTTGAAAAAAACATTGATATCCATTCAGTACAACCTGATTTTTTTTACAGGTAGAGAAACTTAAGACTCATGTCACATGGCTTTCTAAACTGTAAAATTGAAATAAACTTCATAAGAAAATGTACTGGAAAGATTGTGCTGTGCATGGGTGATATGAAAACCAGTGAGGTGTATCATTTCTTCACCTCCAAAGAATAGGTTAAGACCCTTAGAAATAGTTAATTATTTCTTTTAAGATAATCTAGATAAAAATTGGTTAGTGGTGGGACTGGAGAGATGGCTCAGCACTGTATTTCGGGAGGACCTGATTTTGGCTCCCAGCTCCCATGCTAGGTGGCTCCAGTTCCAAGAATACAATGATTTTGGCCTCCAAAGGCACCTGTGCTCATGTGCATGTACCTATATGCACACAGACACACACCCCTACACATAATTTAAAATAATAAAAGCCAATCTTAAAATGACCAACTGCTTCACTATAAAAATGTCAACGTCCTGAAGACAAAGAAACTGAAAGTATACATAGAGAGTTATAATCTAATATCCCAACTTTGCTTTTGGTTTTATTGAGGCTGTAATTTATGGTTTGGCTATCAAAATCCCTAAAGCCTTTCTTCAACATTAGAAGAATTCTGTGCAACACAAAGGCATCAGCTAGGACCAGAGGAGTCATCCTTCTTACGGTAGTTCTTTGGCTAAAAATACTTCACTGAGGGCATGGATACGGAAAGGAGACCTAGATGGGGGTTCTGGGAGGAGTTGGAAAGGGTGGGAAGTAGAAGTGTTCAGAATATATATGTGTATGAAATTTTCAAAGTGTAAAATAATATATATTTATTTAAAAGGTTCAGGAAGTGAACATGTCAGAAGTCTCAGGATATCCCTGAAATTTACCAGTGTCACAGGGCTCCTCCCTCCCCAAGGCTGTACAAGCAGTAAGGGCTGCTGAAGAGAGATCTCCAACCTGCTGAGCTGCCTGCAAGTCAGGCAGAGAACGCCAAGGTTCTGGCTTTAGTGAGTTGTCACTTGCTCTGGGTGCGGCTTTCCAGTAATGCAGTTGCCTTTGCGCCATTGAGCTCTTATGAAGACCCCTTTTCCCAGACCCCTATAAGAAACCCCAATAAATGCTTGGTTTTATTCAATCTGATAACAACATATTTGATTGTAGGCATTACTCACTAGACTTGGCTCCATGTTGGTTTTGGTTATTTACAAAATCCTGGCAAAAGTTATCTTTTATTTTTTATTAAGAACACTCAATACACACACCTAAGCTTTCAAAACAGAACTGAGAAACGGTCTTTACATAAATTTTTATTATCTGCTATAGGGGACCACTTTGAAATGGAAAACATTCTCTAGAGAAATGTGGTTTGTTTTGAAAGTTGCTAATAAAATCTCTGTATTTTTTTATATCCACCCCATGACTACAGCTTAATTATAAACATGGAAGCACTCACTGTATATCCTTTTTGGGTTCCCATTGTCTCTGGCAAAATGCCACATTCCATGCACAAACCGAAACTGGTTAGGGTTACCAAAATGTAAGCTCCTGCTGTTGCAGGGCTATTCCTGAAATCCAGAACCTCAGGAGCTGCATACAAGGAGTGAGAAAGCCAGTGTCCAAATGCCACTGAGCCTATCAGGCATCCTGCGGGATGGAGAATGGGGAAGCTAGAGCCGAATGGCATAACAAATTCCACAGGGGTAGCAGGGAATCGATTCTACTTTGGAGGACTCACTTGTGCACTTTATCACTTTCTAATTGTATAATACTCATGTGCACATACACATATACATGTGCATACAGATATAAATATATACATATGCATATATATACATACACAGAAAGATTGATGAATACACACACACACACACACACACACACACACTAGTAACTAGTGACCAGGGTTGCCACAGATACTTTCTTCTTAAACATTGCTTTTGCACACCCTTACCCATACTCTTGACCATCAAGCATTTTGTACTAACGAGAGCAAAACACTTTCAGTCACAGGTCAACAGATAAGTGATTTTCACATTCTGGTATTAAAGTCATGGTGAGTCTGGGTACACCCCTCTCCTCCAGCCTGGAGTCTCTTCATGAACACTGACTTTCTTCATGCCTGTATGTTTACACACTATGCCACGGCAGAGGGATGGAACACAGCACTGGCTTTCTGAATGCCAGAGTCAACAGCAACAGCAGTGGCGTTTAAGCAAATGCTCTGAGGGCTACATTTCTCTTTCAAAGCTAAGTGAGTCAGATTCCTTGAAAAATCAAATGAAGCACATACGCATCACATTCCGATTCCGTTGTCGTCTGACAGTTCATTGCTACGGGGAAGTGAGGCAAAAATAAATGCAGGAACCCATAAATTGCTTCCAATTGTCTGCGAACTCCTTAAGTACAGAGTAAGTAATTCTAAAAGCAGAATCTAGATTCCAAACAGACTCCAATATGCTTTCAAGCGCCTCTTAACATATTTCTTTGGGGAACTGCCTAAGTGCCGAATGCTTCCTTGTGTTCATCCTGTCCAATGGAACAACCGTAAGGCCAGATCTCACAAGTGTGCCACAGAGGACCCTCCATGGTGTCACCCTCAGTGCCACTATATGTAAATATGACACAATTTCAGGGAAATATGACATAATGAGAAGCTATTATTATGCAGCTTTCTATAAGCCCTAATTTGCATGTTTCCAATAAAGGTACACAGCTCACAGTTAGCACACACAAGCTGTCATTTTCCCCAATACTATAATTATTGCTTGGGAGCCTTGAAATAATATCTCTATCAATTCCAGAGATTACCACAATGATGATGGGATAATTAACATTTCTTTCTGCTTTCCAAAAAAAAAATTCTATCACGACAATATATTGAAAACTTCATAAGTCTATAGATGAGGGATAAAAATTGATATTATCAGGCTTAAACTTCAGGAGTTTAAAAAATAGCAAGAATGATTGAGAATTAATATAGCAATAGAAGGGGATTGCATTGTCAGAAACTTGGCAGCCATCTCTTGTGTCTTTGATGGAGACATTAGTTAAAAGGCAGAAGTGATGTGAGAGAGATTATACACCTGTCAGAAAGGCATTGCTGGGGAGACGACACAGCCAGACAAGGTCAGGATGCCTACCTTCAGTTTTACCTCGGAGATAATGAAGAATAATGCTGATGCATCTCTGCACTCTACAGATATTTCATTCTCTTTTATCAGCAAGTTAAAGCTCAGCACCGAAAGGTTAGCCAGTTAGGAAGTCGGGCTGTGACATCCTAACAAAATCCAAGCAACTGGTACTTAGTATGCTGTGACACATCCTGCAGCTAGTTATCATTCCTAACCTACTGCATCACCAGACTCTCCTGTTATTCCTTGTCCATCTTCTGCCTGTTAGATGTGCTTATATTTGCTGTAATTTAGTTCAGATCTCCTCGGGGGGGGGGTGTATGAACCTCAGTAGAAGCAAAGGAAAAAAAGAAAACAAGGAAGAAAAGCTCTGAGAAGAAGAGAGCTAGAACAATTTCATCTCCAGTTCGGAGCCAGGACTTGGTTACTTGGTTCTTTGATCCGTTTTCTTATAAAGGGTAAACATTGGCTATCTCACCGCATATTTTTGAAAGAGAAAACTTCCCTCCCAGGTCCTAGCACTGTGGCCATCCAGCAGGTACTTACTGTAGCCATCCATGACTAACCATGGTTTCTAGTCTCCATAGGTCTTTTACAATCCCATGGTGACTTTTACCTAGCCTTAGTCTTTCTCACTTAACAAATATTTTGTGAAGCTGATAGAATGCCAGGAACTGCTCAACATGCTGAAGTCGCAACAGAAACCCAGGCACCAAATATAAATAAGCCGCCCATTCCAGGAGGGACGCAAACAGCAAAAACAGAACACTGTGACTGAACTATATCAAATGTTCCCTGGATCGGGCATGCATGGAGAAAACTCAGACAGAGAAAGACAAGAAATATTATTTATTAGTCAAAAAGGAGTTGTAATTTGAGATTAATGGTCAGAGAAACAATATTGTTTTCCTTGGAGAACATTCAAGAAAACAACTGAACTCTCCAGGCCGTGAACATAGTAAGTGACGAGGCTCTGGGGTAGGGCAATCTCTGTAGGAAGATAATAAAGACAGTGTACTGGAGCAGAGAATGGTCTCATTGCCAGCAGCAGCTGTAGCTGCATGGTTGTCAGTAATGCAAGCATTACTTTGTCATCAAACAGGACAGGGATTCTATTGGCTCCCTCTCCTCTCCTGCCATTTGGATCCTCACCAAGCCCAGAGATTCCTGGTCTGTGACCATGTGGGTGTGAGGAATGGTCACAGAGCTGGCATTAGAGAAAGAAAAGGTTCAACTATTCTTATTCTGAGTGTGTATGGATGCCAGCAGGCTGAAGCAAAATTAAGTAGGCAAATAAATAATAAACAAACAAATAAATGAGATACATGTATAAAATTATGACCTGGGTTGGGAATACAAAGTCAACTAAATAAAGGGATTACATTATTTTCATGAAATGTATGTTCATATATACGCTCATCTAACAAACAAGCATACTTTAAATGGTCATCTGTTATTCATAGAAGAAATTTTATAAAATTTACACACACATATCTGCCTTTACTTCTTGTCTAAATTTTGACTTGTAACAGGGCACCAATTTGTCTAATTAAAAAAAGTCCCTTTTGATGTTTCCTGATAGACACTGAGCAGATACAACCTGTTTTCTATATAGTCTATAAAGTGTGTAATTTTATGATGACTACAGCATAGCACCATGTGTACCAGAAAGCCCAATGCATTTTTCTCTTCTTTTGTTTTATGGCATGTAGTGAACCAGGTGCTATCCAGTTTTCTTTGGGACCTAATGACTGTGTGGTGCAAGAGAATTGTCTGTATTCTGTAAATCATGTTTTAAATAAACGCTGATTGGCCAGGCAGGGAGTATAGGCGGGAAAACCAGACAGGAAGTAGAGGTGAGAACAGGAGAATTCTGGGAAGCAGGAAGCTCTCTCGGCACTCCTGCCTGGACTACCAAAGAAGCAGGATGTGACCTGCCCCGCTGAGAAAGGTACTGAGCCATGTGGCTAACATAGATAGGGATAATGGGTTAATATAAGCTGCAAGAGCTAATAAGAAGCCTAAGCTAATAGGCCAATCAGTTTATAACCTAATGCAGATTTTATAACCTAATGTGTGATTTTTCTTTGGGGCTTGCTGCCTTGGGGTACTGGGCAGGACAGAAACCCCAACAAGCCAGCCCTCATGTTACAACTGTGGGACCTGGTGGGAGGACAGAAACCAACCAGGCCCTTCATGTTACAGAATGGCGCCCACGTGGATAACTGCATCCACAGAAAGCCCGAGAAAGCTTGGGTAAGAATAGAGTAAAGCATGTTTTCTTGGTAGCAGCAATTTCTTGGGTCTGCTCTCATCTAAGAGAGACTTTTTTGACTCAGCTTTAGCTATAAAGCCTTGCAGCTCTTTTAAGAGGTCCTGCCAAGAAACACTTAAATAGTGTTGATAAAAAGCTGACTGCATGCTTTTTGGTTTTCAGCCATAGTAGGAAAAAAGCTTCACCATTTAAAAATGCTGGCTTTGTGGGCCGACTTGCCAGGGCAAACTCTGACTCTTTCAGGCAGTCAGTCTGACTATGAAGCATTTGAATGTGGTTTGTGAGCACACTGCTGCACCTTGCTTGCTGGCAGGGACCTTGAATCTCCATAGAGTTGTGGTGATGGACATGGCTACATCTGGTACCTCAGCTATGAGGCTGGCTGGAATCTCAGGGAGCTAAGAAATGGGCTGGATCCAGTCAGCAGAGCCACGACTTTAATCCTCTAAGAATTGCTTGGCAAATTGCAGACTCATGTGGTTAGAAAAGAAGAGATATACAGTAAAGAGAGAGTCAAAGACAAAGAAAACCTCTAAATGGTTTACACTGTTAAAAATATATGCAAGAAAAAGATTAAAGTTGTTAAAATAAAAAAGAGAGTAGTTGGGTGTGGTGGTACACACCTTTAATCCCAACACTGGGGAGGCAGAGGTAGATTGACCTCTGTGACTTCAAGGTGTAGTATCTCACACCTTTAATCCCAAAGCTTGGGAGGCAGAGGCAGACAGATCTCTGTGAGTTCAAGGTGTGGTAGCACACACCTTTAATCCCAGCACTGGGGAGGCAGAGACAGGCAGATCTCTGTGAGTTCAAGGATAGCCTGGTCTACAGAGGGAATTCCAGGGCAAAGATACACATAGAACCTGTCTCAAAAAGCTAAAAGTTAAAAGTAAAAATAAAAGAAATAGAGGTTAAAATAAAGCCACATAAAGATGGAAAATACACAGAGAATCTTGATACTTTATGCTATTATTCTCTCTTTGAATTGTTTGAATACCGAGGAAGGAGAAACAGCTGCTAAAAGATATTTGCTTATAAATGCTGCTGAATTAATCCAAGATAGGTATTTTGAAAATACCTTGACTTCAAAATTGAAGTCAAAAGATATGTTACTTTGGAGAAGAGATTTTGCTTTTGTTTCCACAGGAAACGAGAGGCTATGGATTCATTCTGAGTTAAGAAAAATCAGGTTTGATCAGGGAAGACCACCTGAGAAATCTCCAGTAGGAACAGATGGCCCAGATATCAGAGTTCTACATCCAGAATGGATTCAAGATGCTGCCTGAGATGATCAAGCCTCACAGGATACTCCAGTCAGGACTTGATCATAATTCTAAATTTTCTTTAGGTTCCCATAAGATTAACAGCACCCCCAACCAGCTGGAAGTAGCCTGGAATACTACACCCACATTCCCAAAAAATGGACTATGGATATATTTCTTTGTTTTTTTTTTTTTTAAAAAAAGAGGGGGAAGTGGTGTAGGAGAATTGTCTGTATTCTGTCAATCATGATTTAAATAAACGCTGATTGGCCATTAGCCAGGATGTATAGGCAGGACAACCAGACAGGAAGTAGAGGCAGAGCAAGGAGATTAGAATTCTGAGAAGCTGGAAGTTCTCTTGGGACTCCTGCCCAGACCACCGAAGAAGCAGGATGTGACCTGCCCCGCTGAAAAAGGTACTGAGCCATGTGGCTAACATACATAAGGATAATAGGTTAATATAAGCTACAAGAGCTAATAAGAAGCCTGAGCTAATGGGCCAATTAGTTTATAACCTAATGCAGACTCTCTATATGATTTTTCTCTGGGACTAAATGGCTGGGGGGACCAGGAGGGACATAAACCCCAACAAGCCCACCCTCATGTTACAGAATACCTTTTCTAAAGTCTGAATAAGTCTAAAATAGACTGACAATTTCATGTAACAAAGCTTTGATTTAATTACCATTTGTATAGACACTTGCAAGCATACACATAAACTGGTCAATAGTAAAACATAATGTCACTTTCTTTTTTGCGATTATAATTATTTTTGAAATTATAACTTCCCTTATGTTAATCAAGGAAAAATTGGGTGCCAGGACACCCTCAAGTCATTCTTACTTTTTGTGCTCAGGGCCTAAACATAAACTTATATTCATTTCATCAACACTTCTGGTTTTCATGTATGTTGTATATGGTCATATGAGTAAACATTTTGGTGTGAACTAATAGGAAATTGTGGGAGGTCCTTGCAGCCGGGAACAAACAAGCAGCAACTTACTACAGGAAATCATTTTTATTCATCGACACAACATGTTTTTTGAATGTTTATGTTGAAGTTCTCCATCTCCCAAAAGATCCTTTTGCACATTTATAGAATTTTTTCAACTAATACAAATTATGTATGAATAAACATGATTTCCTCTCAAAACCTTGAGTTACATAGATGGTTCTCACAAGAGCATCTAAAAGATGCTTCTGGAGATGTCAGCTAGTTGATATCATTAGCATAAAAAATCATTAACTATCATTAACTAAAACACAGCTCAGATAGCTGGAAACCCCCCGCCTTTAAATCAACAGCAGTCAATAAATGGAAAGTAGCTTAGCAGTCATGCACTGACTTAAGTGTACAGCCAGATCAAACTACCAATTATCTGGACCATCTCCCGGGTTCTGTCCTGGATGGATGCTTCAGACAGGAATTTACAATGATCAATGACTCCTTGCCCTGTTTTTGCTGGGGAATCATTGGCTATTGATGCTACAATGTCTGGTTGTCTTGGTAGAGAAGAAGCAGCACATCTTGTCATCTTTTTGCTTTCTCTCTTTCTCTTCTCTCTTCCCTTTTTCATGTACCAAATGGCATATGGCTACCCTGCCAACACAGTAAAACAGACCAAGGAGGATTTTGTCTGTCTCTTGTATTTTCCCCAAGGAAACATTCTCTATCGATCTACAAACCTCATGAGTAATAATTCTTTCAAAACTGCTCACTTAACATCTGCCTCCCAAGCAATTTTCTGTTTGTTTATATGTATGTCATTCAAGCATCGTGACCACAGGGGTCTCTGTTACTATTGCCAGTGTTTAGGCAAAGAAATGAAGACAGAGGTCACATGGTTACTTAAAGGTAGAAAATTATTCTAATCACAACAATTTGCCTTTATGTAGTAAGTATTTATCTGGCCTTCACCATGCAAGTACAGTGGGATCAACTGGTTTGAATAATGATTCTCCTGTAATAATTGTTATCCACTGTCATGTGTGAACTCCACTTTCAAATCTTATATCCAAACTCTAATTCTGGGATGTATGCATGTATTACAGCCCTTCTTCAAGACCTTCTGCTATACTTTCTACAAGATCCAAGTGAGAGTAAAAACATATTTCCAAATTCTTTTTATATCATTCTGCCTTATTCAACTAGATTCATACTTTCTATAATATTTTCATCATATCTTTGGCTTCTACTTTAGCCATGACTATTCTAGTATTTCCAAACTAGTGATGAAATTTGACAAAGTCTATAAAAGCAAACTGGAAAGTTACCAATCACAAGACCTTAGCTTGGTCTTGATTATGTGTGTTTGTATGTATGTGCACATGTGTGTATGTTCATGTACTTTTGTATCTGTATGTTATGTCTGTATGTGGGTATGTGAGTGTGTGTGTATGTATATATGTGGGTGTGTGAGTATGTGTATATCTGTGTGTGTGTGTGTATTATATCTGTGTATGGGAGTGTGTCTCTGTGTGAGTATAGATGTGTATGTGCATGTGTGTATGTATGTGTATGTTTGTATGGGTATGTTATGTGTATATGTGGCTGAGTGTGTGTATGTGCATATGTGTGTGTGTGAGTATGTGTATCTGTGTGTGTGAGTGTGTGTGTTTGTGTCCAACACATGCAGGTGAGCAAAAGCATTCCAGGTAGTTTTACTAACCTCTTACTCACATACCATTGCTTCTCCCTGAACAATAAAACCTGAGGTCTTGGGAAATCAGGGGGATCAAGGGACCCATTACCATTTTTTCCCTTTTTTTATTGATTTTTATTGAGCTCTACATTTTTCTCTGTTCCCCTCCCTACCTCTCCTCTCCTCACTTCAATCCTTCCCAAAGGTCCCCATGCTCCCAATTTACTCAGGAGATCTTGACTTTTTCTACTTCCCATGTAGATTAGATCTACGTAAGTCTCTCTTAGTGACCTCATTGTTGTCTAAATTCTCTGGGATTGTGGTTTGTAGGTTGCTTTTCTTTGCTTTATGTTTAAAAGCCACCTATAAAAAATGGAGTACAGACCTAAACAGAGAACTCTCAATGGAGGAATCTAAAATGGCTAAAAGATACTTAAGGAAATGTTCACTATCCTTAGTCGTCAGAGAAATGCAAATCAAAACAACTCTGAGATTCTATCTTACACCTGTAAGAATGGCCAAGATCAAAACCACTGATGACAACTTATGCTGGAAAGGTTGTGGGGAAAAGGGAACACTTCTGCATTGCTGGTGGGAATGCAAACTGGTACAGCCCCTTTGGATGTCAGTGTGGTGATTTCTCAGAAAATTAGGAAACAGCCTTTCTCAAGACCCAGTAATACTACTTTTGGGTGTATATCTAAAGGATGCTCAATCGTGCCACAAGGACGTGTGCTCAACTATGATCACAGCAGCTTTGTTTGTCATAGCCAGAAACTGGAAACAACCTAAATGCCCCTTGACTGAAGAATGGATGAGGAAAATATGGGTACATTTACACAATGGAGTACTACACAGCAGAAAAAAATAACAACATCTTGAATTTTGCAGGAAAATGGATGGAGCTAGAAAACATTATTTTGAGTGAGGTAACCCAGACCCAGAAAGACAATTATCAGATGTACTCACTCATAGGTGGTTATAAACCACTACCAATTTTTTAAAACTAATTTGAAATTTGAAAATTTGAGGGAGACAACAGAAAGGACTCATTGCTCAGAATTCACCCTGTAAAGATACAGAGCAGTGTGCCTCTCCATCTGCCCTTTTCCAGGGTCGCATGATTTCTAGTCACAGACCATCCAATGAACAATACATAGTGAAGAATGATCAAAGACCATCCTATGTAGATATAAAACTCAGACCTGCTCACAGAGTTTTCATGTTCGATGGATTATTCTGAATGTCAGGCTTCTTATCTATTGTAATAATGAGGAGAATATCTTTTGCACCAAGACTTTCTCATTTTTATTATGAAAAACTTCAAACACATATGAAGGTAGAAAGATGACCATAATAATCTTAATTTGCCCAGATATGTTTTTATGTTTATAACTCATGAACAATCATTTCTTACATCTGCAGTCATATATACACCACACTTGAAGCTATTTTAAATATAATTCCATATACAATATCATATCTGAATACTAGTGTGTATATGTCTCAAAATGGAAGCAATCTTGACAAATCACACCAGAATGCCACTATCACACCTACAGTTCTAACAGCACTGACTCAGGTTATCAAACACATCAACAAATGTCTCTACTCAGCTATACCATTCCTTCTTTGCATTTTAGGTTGGAGGCCGCAATGTCCATACTGTGCTCTTTCTCTGTCTCTGCTGATTTTGCTCGGTGGCTGTCCCCTCTCCTTTCCTCCTTTTGTCCCTTCCTCTTTGTGTTGTAACTGATGAAACTAGGTCATTTTATCACTTGATTACAATTTCCCACAGAATTCTGCTGGATTATACAGAAAAACAAAACTTCCTTTTCATTTCCATCAACCTGGCTTTTCTCTGTCCATCTCAAGGGTTCTAGTTTATCACAATCACATCTCTCAGTACACAAAGTGTTCACTTCAGAAATATATATGTTTATTTTTCTTAAATTCCAGTTTGTTCTAGCAATTACTGTGTGTCAAGAACTACTCTAATGTCACCACAAATATTACTTCATCTGATTTTAAGAATAATGGTTGCTATTGAATTTACAATTGTGATATCTACAGCTCTAAATAGAGAGGCCAAGCCTTTCCAGTTATGAATATAGGACAGTGGTCCTCAACCTTCCTAATGCTGCAACCCTTTAATGTAGTTTTTCATGTTGTGGTGACCCCCAACCATAAACTTATTTTTGTTGCTATTTATAATTATAATTTTGATGCTATTATGAATTGCAATATAAACATCTAATATGCAGGATTTTTGATATTCAACCCCTTTGAAAGGATCATTCAACACCCAAAGGGGACATGACACACAGATTGAGAACCACTGATATAGGACATGGAATGTGATATATAGGATATAAACTTTGATATCTTAGGAGATATTGTACTCCAGTAATTAGACATCAATATTCTAAACTATCAAATATTTACTAAGTTGGGACTCTGAATTATAACTAAAATGCCCAACATGAATTAACTAAAGGATGGGTTTCTTAAAAGAAAAGCAACTGTCATCTTATTAAAATGCATAAAACATTATGAAAATAGTTGAGATGAAAAGGCAATCAATATCAGTTATGATTATGTGGATTTGCTTGTCATAAAATGATTGCGCCTTAGAAGATAAGTTTTCAATTTAATGCATTTAATAAATGTCACCTAAAGTTATGAATACATGAGGAATGAGTTAAAAAGACAAGATTAAAGTTAAACCATAACCCTCAATTCAGGTATAAACTGACTATTGATCTTATTGAGCCTGAGTGTTAGTATTCCCAGAACAATTACCTCTAATAAATTGGAGCATGTGCTCAGGCTACACTTGTAAGTTGATAGATTTCCAAAATAATAGAATATGTGGGACTCTCCATCATACCCTTCAAATTTAGTTTTACATTAAATTTAGAGAACAATGACCTCATACTTTTACATTTTAGGAATGATTTCAAATATACACTCCCAGATGTAAAACATCAATACACCAATACCAAAGCATCCTGTACTCAAAACACATTAAATGGACCAAATTTGGGTTCTTTTTGTAAACAGGGACATACTGTTAATTGCACATCTGTCCTTTAAAAAGACCCTGTGGAGGTGTTCAGGGACAAGGATCACTATCTTGATCCTTTGGAAGATCCTGTTTTATTCCAGAGGTGACTGTCCTACTCTGTCACATTGCAGAAGCAACTATCCTGTCAGCTCCCACTGGGTAAAGTCTCCTGTCACCCACGCCCTAGAAAGTAGAGACAAGCTTTCTTCAGAGCCAATCTGGGTATTCTCTCAGATCAACATACTACATAGCAAGTAAAGTTAAAAGGCCAAAATAACTTAAGAAAGAAAAGGTTTCCCCAGTAAGAGTGTTCTAATTGAATTATAACTACATTCTTCTCTCCCCTCTCCTTCACTCCTACCTTTCCCATGCCCCCAAACTCCCTCTCAAATTCAGTCTTTTACTGTTTGTTTGGTATGTGTGTGTGTGTGTGTGTGTGTGTGTGTGTGCAGTGTGTGTATGTGTGTGTGTATGTGTGTGCATGTAAACAAATAAATATGCTGACACATTTCATGCTGCATGTATGTATGTAATTTCAGGGCTCACCAGCTGATATTAGATTAGCGAGCTCATTCCCACTGAAGACTAAGTCTCCGTCTTTCAATCGGTGTTGGTAATTGTTTGTAACTTTTCATCTAGCGGTGGGGCTCCATGAGATTCTAGGGCCCCCATCCACATGTCAGTTGATGCTGTCATTGTTCATGTCTTATTTAGATAGTCATACTGTTGAGAGTGCATGAGTGTGGCTTCCCTGTAATATTAAGTAGATACAATCTCGTAGCAAATATCCTGATCTTCTGACTCTTACAGTCTCTTCCCACTCTCTTTCATGATGCTCCCTGAGGTTTTGGTACAGGGTTGCACTGTAGGATGAAGTCTTGCCTTTGCCTTTATCAACCCCTGGTAAGAAGTTTTTTTTTATCTAATAGTCCTTTTTTAAACCATAGAAACTGCATAATAGGCACATTATACACAAAGAATAGTTTCAGGATAGGTTCCTGAAAACACACAGGTAACATGAAAAGTGTTATTGTATAGATCCACAATTCAACACTTAAAGGTTAATGATACCTAAAGTGATTCAGAGGTCTACCAGAGGCAGTCTCTATGTGCTCAAGTTGAAGGAAGTTCGAATAAACACACACACACACACACACACACACACACACACACACACACACACACACACCAGTGAACAAACTCAGTGATGGATGACAAAAGACCTCTCAAGCCAGACAAAACCAACCTAGAGCTCCTTCATAATCCCACTATAATTCTGTTTTTGTATTTACCTGAGAAATATTTTATTGATATAATTGTGCCTATTTATGGGATACTATATAATAATTTGATATGTGTATGTAATATGCAATTATCAGAACAAGGTAATTAGAATTTCTATCTCCTTAAACATTTGTATAAGGATGCTGATACTAAATTTGTTTCCTATTAAAAAGTATAGTACTTTTAAAAAGGAAATCTGGGAAATAAAAGGCCATGATCATTAACTAGATTCTTTCCTTTTGTGTTACATGTTTCAATAATGTTTTCAGACTATAATTTGAATGTAGGCTGCAGAATGGTAATTGGGAAGCCTTTTATTTGTTTCTTATAAAAACAGTTATATGTTCACACACTGAGAGAACAGGTGGGATCTTGTTTTGAACATAAAACTTTTCAGTCTCCTCAAGGAAATACTAGAATGATGAGGTCTGAATCTATAAAACAACACAGAAGGCGAAAGGCAAGATACACATGCCCACCCCAACAGTCCTGGATCAAAGAAACCCTCCCTCTGACCAGGCCACTCACATGGTCAAAGTTCTTAATAATTCCTCTCCCACAGAACCAGGATCAGACACTTCTGGACCACTCAGACCCTCAGGCACAGAACATGGGACTCAATAACAGAGGAGTGTCACTGAAGACAGAAACAGTCGCTTTCTGTTTGCTTTTTCTACTAATGCTCTTCTAATGCATTTTGAAAGTAGGTAGACTTTGGTGGTTTAGAATATATTAATATGGATAACATTAATATTTTTCATGTTGAAGGAAGTGTTCTGTTCTATAAAACTCTTAGATCTCTGAATACAAACAACAAACACAAGAGAACATTGAAAACTTATCTAGTGGAAAGCTTTTTAAACTTATCAATGATCCCTGCAATATTTAGAAGTTGAAATGTTCTATAAAGGTCCATGAGTTTAAGAGTTGGTTACCATTCTGTAGTGGCTATTGATAGGTGGGAGGACCTATAAAAGTAGAGCCTCACGGAAGGAAGTTAGGTCATTGGAGGCATGCCTTGAATAGGATATTAGGGCCTTGGTCTGTCCCTGTCTGCCACAATCGGGAAACAATTGCATTCTGCTGCCCATTTCTCTCTCTTCATTTTATGCAGCCCAGGATCTCTTGCACAGGGAGTGGTACCATCTGCAATTCAGATGTGTCTTCCCAATCAGGTGAGATGGCTCAGCAGGTAAAGGAACTTGCAGCCAGATGTGATGACCTGAATTTGATCCCTGGGACCCTCAAGTGGAAGGAGAGAGCCGAGGCCTACAAGTTATCCTCCGACTCCATCCATGGTTCGTGATGGTCCCAACCCTCGAAATAAATAAAGGCTAATAAAATGTTTTTAAACGAAAGGTATTATTATACCAATTAATTGCGAATACCACAGGCATGCCAAAGTCCTATCTCACAGATGGTTCTAGATTCCGTCAAATTGAAAATTAGCTCTAACCATTGCTTACATGAAACAAGAGTCTATATTTGAAAATATCTGGATAATAGGAGTGCCATATAGAATCTGTATATGCATCCTAGAGCATAGAAGGGCTGGGTGGGAGAATTCTGTTTGTAGACACACTACTCTTTTCCAGCTAAGAGACATACAGAATTCTACTTTAGCTCCAAGCCACCTTTATTTCCACCATCAAACTATACCTTGTGGTCATTTAAACTTCCTTCTAGAATTGCCTTTATTTTAAAAAATTAGACACTCATTGAAATAGGCAACCTAAATTTATCATTGTCCTAAAAGGAGGAACAGGTTTTATTTTATTTGTTTTGTTTTTTATTTATTTTTTTTCTGCTTTTTGTTTTGTTGGATGACTGTAATACAAACATCACCTTCCGCATTCTAGCCAAATAGCATATGATGAAGAAAAGTATTCCAAAGAAGCTTCAATACATCTTGTCATAGTCACCACGCTGTGGCATGGGATTGAGATGATTAAATTCACAGTTCTAATAAACAGTGTGCAGATTACTTCTTGAAGGAAGCCACATAATAATACCTGGAGCGTAAAAAGAGAAGATGAACTTTAATTAAGTGTTGCCATTGAAGTCATACTGAAAAATCACAACGAAAGGAGGGAATAGGAAAGCCAGCCTCCCAAGAATGGGGAGAAGGTTCTGCCATGTATAAAATAATGACTTTAAAATTTATGCTATTTATTAAAATAGGATATATGCTAAGCATAACAATATATATGCAACACATTAACCCTCTAAGAAATCAGCTTTCTTTTTTACATTTACTGAAAAGTTTATTTTTTAAAAAATTAAGGTATTTGTATAGAATTGTTCAAAATTCATAAAGATCTGGAATATATTCTAAAGTTAGTAAATAGAAAGACCTCTCAATACATCTAGCTTTAAGCTCATTAGCAATATAAAATCAGTGAGTTGAAGGACAGGTTGCAGATTAAAATTTGCATATTCAGTGTGGACATCATGAATTAAGAAAGAAAATGAAATATGAGGGAAAGGCACATGTCTAAAGATTAGGTTTGTAAATACAATATCATTGGGTTTGCTTTGGTCAGAATAAGAAAACTTCAGCTTTCTGCCTGGAAGGGCCTTGCAAGCTGAGAAATGAGTGCTGAGAAATGGCCCATCACTAGTCCATGTGTGTACACGTCACCCTCTGCTGCTGTGCCCACCATTCCAGGGCCCATCTCTTCAGAATTTCTCTGAACTCAGTAGCTGTCCAAATGAATGCAAACTGTGTAGATTCTATCACTATGGAAACAAGACTTTTCTCCTCTCTCTGATGACTTTTCAGATACTCAGAACAGTTAAGGAGGTGATACTGTGTTGATATCATCTGTCAGTGCTTCAATGAATGAAGTAGAGCCTGTAAATAACTAGGACCTATTTAGCACTCACAATCATATTAATCATAAACACTTCACATAGAGCATGTACTATACACCAGATCTTGTTCTCACAACAACGTGCACCAGCTCTTCCTACACAACCCTGACTGATAGCGACAACAGTGGGGTTCTCATTTATTGATGCACTGATGAAGAAAGCAAGAGGGGGGTATTGTTTAACTTCCTGCTCCTAGGTGGCACTAATTGGAATTGAAAGGAATAAATCTCCTTCCAGGGTCTAATTTAGAGAATGGGCTGCCAATTTTGTAACAGAAATTTCATAGTCTGACCTCAATCCTCACAGCCCCCCACCTGTTAAAATGCAGCAATCACAGTTTTAAAGAAGAGGGAATCAATTTCAATATGAGGCCAGTGGTGATTTAAAAGAAAATGGTTCCCATGGGGAATGGCAAAATTAGGAGGCATGGCCTTGTTGGACTAGGTGTAGCCTTGTTGGAGAAAGTGTATCACTGTGAGGTTGGACTTTGAGGTCTCCTATGCTCCAGCTATGCCCAATGTAGAGATGGCTCACTTCCTGTTGCATGTAGATCAAGATGAAGAACTCTCAGCTCCTTCTCCAGCACCATATCTGCCTTCATGCTGCCATGCTTCCCACCATTGTAATGGAATAAACCTCTGAAACTGTAGGTCAGCCCCAATTAAATGTTTTGCTTTATAAGAGTTGCCATGATCATGGTGTCTCTTTTTAGCAATAGAAACCCTAACTAAGACAAGGTCCATGGTTTTACTGAAAGGTAATAGGCTTTAAAACCAAGATGCAAAGCCAGCCCTACTCAAATCCAGTGCCTGCACAGTGGGACACTCAAGAACACAGGCAAACAGATCAGGTCATTTTCAGTTAAAGTAAAGAATCTGTTACCTGATCTTACTAGAAAATACATCAGATCTACAGGGGCAACTCACTGTACCACCCAGTATATGACCAGACCCTGAAAACCCAAGGAAGTTCCCCTTGAATGGAGAAAAATATTCTTCCCAAATTGTTAAAAACATATTATATATCTGATAATTTTAAAGTTTTATGTATTATGGAAATTTTAATTTAACCAATGATGCTCCCATGTGTCACATTTAGCACTGAGCATTTTAGAAACTTTTACATCTCCACCTAGGTTACACAGCCTCCACCCCATCAACACATTAGACAGCATCAAGGATTCTAGCTGAGTTCTCGGCTTCTGCAGTCAGAGGACAGTGAACACTGATAGAAATCAGGCATCACGTTACAGTGGGCAGAAGTTATTTTTGATATCAATCAAAAGCTATGACGACGATAACAAAAACCCTCTTCTCACATCCTGTGCCATTACAACAGCTGTCTTTGACAACTAAATATCAAGTAATCAAAACAAGCATTAATTAGCACCAAGCACTTACTATTCATTCAGACAGGCCATCATCTCTTAATTATCAGACCAATAACAGAGTATTGATCACAATTTGTCAACCTGGGAGTAATTGAAACCAGTGAAAGAAGAGTGGGATCCCTGAGTAAACAATAGGCTTTTGGTTCAGAAATGCTTAATCAGCTCTTCTATTTTATCCTTCGTCTCCGTCGATAAATGCTTTTCATATAATTGTCCCTCTTTCAATTGTGCTATTTCTTTTTAAATTGTGTGATTTGGTAAGAATGTATTAGGCACATATATCATTTTGGCAGCCAATACCAAGCCGTGATGGAATTAAGAGAGTTAACGCCATGCCGGAGCACAGAGTAAGTATGTCTACCTATGTGCCTTACCTTAAAATAATGCCAGTTAACTTCCACTGTTCATCTATTTAAAACAAGTTCCAGAGCATCTATAGCAAGATTTTTGGTTTTAATTATTTAGATAATTTTGTTTGTCTTCTTCATCTTAGTATCTAAGGTAGAGACTCACAAAGCTGTTATCTTCACAAAGAGAAGCGAACCCATCATTGCTGTTGCCTGATTCATCAATATAAGGCAGTGGTTCTCAACCTTCCTAATGCCGAGACTCTTGAATATAGGTCCTCATGTTGTGGTGACCCCCAACCATACAATGAATTTCATTGCAGTTCATAACTGTAATATTGCTACTGTTATGATTCGTAATGTAAATATCTGACATGTAGGCTATCTGATATGCGACCCCCATGAAAGGACCATTCACCCTCTAAAGGCACTGTGACCCACGAGTTGAGAACCACTGAAAGTCAGTTTGGAAACTAAAACAGGAAACTATCAGTTCTCCTGGAATCTGAAACTTACAATGCCATTCCTTCTGCAGCAATCATTTATTCAAAAAACAAAACCTTCACAATAAGTTTTGCAAAAAAAAAAAAGTGATGTGTTTAGAAACGCACTGAATGTTTAAGAGTGCACACCGGGAGAGTGACCAAGATCTTAGGAAGAGAAACTCTCACTGAGCCTACTGGCATTCTGGCTGTCCTCGTGTTTGTCTCCGCAAGGAAACGGCACCATTTTAGCCATACTGCATGGTGAAAGTGTCTAACTTTACCTGATTTCAGACCCTTTTCATTTGACATGGTGAAAACAGAGGATAAGCCCATGTGTCACGGAACTAGAGAGCCTGACTTCATCCCCTCGATTAACATCGTCCAAGGAAACGAGCCCCTGCCACACACACTCCAGGGGAAGTGTTTTCACTGTGCCAAACATTAGAACTCACCTGAGAAGTGGATCCTGAAAAGCTTTTCCATAATAACTATTTGTGCCTATTTTCTGCCTGAAGAATTTCCATAGCTTTAAATCCTAGAAGAACATGACTTATAATGGGAGTTGTGGCAGAACAAGAACTCTAGCGAGCCTTGGGTAAAGGAGGAAAACACACAATCATTGCGGTGGTAAACAGGCTGCTACCTGGAGACCTGGCTGGCTAAGTGAATTAGCCTTTGACTTGCCACCCCAGAGACTGTTCTTGGGTTCCAGTCCTGACTCTAGTGACTCAAAAATCGTTCTGACCACTGATGTGCAAAAGGCCAAGGTGAAGTGAGAATGGTGGTCTCAGACCAGCTATTCCAGTGCTGTATTCCCTGATCCCCACAGCGGAGCACATGCATACACTTGGTACAGGAGTCACACAAAACCCATGGTTCTAGGAAAAGGTAATAGCACAAAAACTAATGCTGATGATCTAAGAGTTATATATACACCTAACCCAAGTGAAATATTACTAGGGAGATGCCCCAGTGAGGAAAGTGTTTGCGGGGCCATCAGGTGGTATTAGGAGCTCCAGCATCCACAAAATAGAAAGTGTGGAGGTCCATATCTGTACCCCCAGAGTGGAGGTGAGAGAGAGAGAGAGAGAGAGAGAGAGAGAGAGAGAGAGGCAGATCCCAATATCTTACGGGCTAGTCAGTCTAACCAAAATGTCTGTCTCCAGATTTACGCACAGACCCTGTCTCAAAAGGGTAAGAGAGTGAGTTATAGCGGAACACAGCTGATGCAGGTCTCTGACCTCCACGTACCTACACATGTGCAAACTTATTTACACATGTATACATCCCCACAATCCACTCACAAGTCCTTGGTTGTTTAATCACTGACATCCTTTTAACCTCTATGGTATAATAAACTAATGCCTTTGTCGTATGTTCTTAATCTAAAAGAGCAAAAATTTGCTAATGCTTGTAAGCAAAAAATATTTTTATTTCTGAGTAGATCTGACTACAAAGGAAGTGAAACCTAGCCAGCTCCCATCTAAAGAAATGCACAGGAGCATCCAGCACTGCCATAGCCCTCCTTAATAAATGAAAGAGTTAACAGGGCTAGTGGCTTTCAAGAACACCATCCCACTAAATTACAAATTACAGCCAGCTCTGAGTTTCATTTAAAGTGAATAATTCATTTGTACCTTAGATTTCATCTGTATAGCTGATTTAAAACACTGCTTCCAACAACAGGTGCATATCCATATAAATGACTGTGCCGATTCTGGGGGGGAAGGCTGATTGCGAGCGGAGGGGAAGGGAAAGATATTTCGCTTCTTATGTCAGAGCTGGAGTTCTCTGAGCAGGATTACCCAAACAAATACCTTTGCAAAAAAATATTATGATACTGGGAAAACAAGACCTATTCTACCAGAAATAAATCTGAAATAATATTGTATTCATTTCTCATAGTGAGTTAGATACAATACCCCAGTCTCATCATTTAGAACTATGTAAGGAGCAAAGCTCTCACCTTAACAGAATTTTACTGGTTGCTTTCTTTGGAAATTCAAGCTTCATACAAAGGGGTAGCAATTTAAGAATCACTGCCACTTCCTGGGGATGGTATTATGGGCTCCCCTATTTCAACTTCCATATTTGATTTAATTTGATTAGAAAAATATTAACGAACTGGAAACACCAACTCATAGCAATCATGCATGAGAGAATTTGCTCAACTGGCTGGCAAGCCCTGAGCATGGGGCAGACTTTCAAGACTGTTCCCTTTAAGGTGTCTGATTAGACGACCATGATTGCAATCACTAATAACTCAAGGGTCACAGGACTGCTCAGATGAGCTGGAAAGCTCAATTACACAGCAAAATGAGGGACACTGGCTGATGGTCCCAATCCCCTTAAAGCACACTGCATGCCAATAATTGCTTCTCATCAGTTCTCTATTTAATAGTAATATTTTAAGATTTTGCATTTTCACTTGGAAAAAGAAATCTCTTTTGTCCACAAAGCATTTGGCCGTATGAGTTTTCACATCACTGAAAGTCTCGTTTTCTAGCTCCAAAACCTTAGAACTCAAAAAGAAATTAAACATGCTGGGAGACGTTCTGTTTGTAGTTACATGTTTAAGTTCAAGGTCACAGGTCTGTCTTGTTACCATGCTACCCTTTGGCAGAGCATTCACAGGAAATGAACCCATGGGAGCAAGGCCCTCTGAATTCTGATTGGGACACTATCAGAGCTATAATAAGAAAGAAAGGAAGGGAGGGAGGGAAGAGAGAAAATGGAAGGAGGAAGGGAAAGAGAGGGGAACAGAGGGAAAGAAGTAAGAAAGGAAGGAGGAACTAAAAGGTACATTAGGAATATATATATATATATATATATATAAACTTTCTTCAATAGAGATATGAAAGAAAAAACAGAAGTTCTAATGTTGTGTTATTCAACAGACAACTAACTAAGGCAGAGTTCAGGATGGCAGAAGAAATGGAATGAAGAAGAAAGGAAATAAATTCTCCCAATATTCCTACAGTCCACTTTGCACTATTGTTCCCCCCAAGGACTAAAACAGAAAGACTGGTGTTTTCTATCCCAGTGGCTGAGGAGCCTTCTTCTCTGGGTCAGTAAAATGACCACAGTAGCATTTTTGTAAATATGAAGCTTCTGAAACCATCTTTGCTTCAAGCTCTCCCAACTCAACTGCGGCATTAACTTTCCAGGGGCATTTTTATCACAAAACCATGACACAAAACAGAGATCTATTCAAGTAGACAGCAGAGTCTGGATGCTAGAGCCTTGGGTCTGAGCCCTGCTTGCGAACTGTGTGATGAAGAGCAAATTCTTCTTTCTTGGGCCTCAGTTTACACATTTCTAAAATGGTAATACAGATGTCCTTCACAGAGTAGGCAGAGTTCTGAGGATGCTCAAAAGAGCCATGCTTGCCATAGACTAGACATTTGCTTGCTGCTTATCTCTTATAATTGTTGTTGCCTTTCTATATAGACTGCACCCATACAGAGCCAAAGGCAACCTGAGCTCACCAAATAACATTCCTGAATAATAAACCCTGTTCTGTCTCCTCCCCCTTTTCTATAAAATGATTTGGCAATGTAGTACATACACATTCAGTGTTGCTTCTCTCTCTCTCTCTCTCTCTCTCTCTCTCTCTCTCTCTCTCTCTTTCTCTCCCATTCCAAATACCTTTCTGCGACCATCTTCATTAAGGCACAAACTCCCTAGGCCCCACACATTGCTGGCACCAAGGATGAATTCAGAGCCCTCAGTTCATTGAGGTGACTATCCATGTGGCATCCCCTGCCGTCTTTAAAACCCTTTTCTCCCCTCTGGCCGCTGACCATATTCATTTCCACTGCCTTTTGCTGTTGCCTCTTTCTTTTGATCTATCTCCCTTGACACTGGAATGTCTGGTGGCTCAGTTCTTACATCTTATCGCTTTCCTGTCTCTCTGTGTCCTCTGGAATTCTATCCTGTCTCATGGGTTTGCAAGTCATCCACAGAAGGCATCCCCCTGATGGCTTCCCTGACCTCCTGTCCTCCAAGCCTAAGCTAGCCAATGCAGCACGCCTCAAAACAACTCCTCCTACGTGTGAGCCTTGGAAACCATCTCTTTATGCAGTAGTTAAGGCATAAACCTCAGAGTATCCTGATTACTACCATTTGGTCTCATCTTAAAAACCTATCCAGAATCCAAACACCCACAACCTGCATAACTGGAGAAAGCCTTTTCTGGTTCCTAGGTTATTGCAGGAGCCCCCTGCTGTTCTCTCTACTTTCAGCTTTATCCCTCTTGATTTATTCCAAGTACATCAGGCATGAGCCAAAAAGTCTCATGCTCAGAATCCTCTTGCAGGCATGTGCAATCTTTTAATATTGTGACAAGACACTCAGCAAGACTAGTGTCTTATAAATAGAAGGTCATGGACAAAAGGCCAAGTGGGGACACAGAGAATGGGATGCCATGTACAAACAAAGGAGAGTGGCCTCTGAAGAGAGCAGACATCCTGGCACCTTCAGTGCAGATTAGCAGCCAGTGGGACTGTGAGAAAATAGATGACAGTGGTTCAGTCCACATAATCTACAGAGCTATCCCTAAGGAGCACACAACTTAATAGCAATAATAAGAATAAAATACTGAAAAAGAAAACACAAACCCACATGGTGCTTCAAGTGAGTTGATTATTTTGTGTTGACCCACATTCATAGCTGTCCTGGGCTCCGTGTGTCCTATGGGTCATGGGTTAGACAAACCTCCTCGAGAGAAAAAGCCAAAGCCCTTAGCATGAGTTGGAGATCCTATCCTGACATCCTCATCTTTCCCTTTACCCTCTCTGTCATGGTTGGGCTGCTTTCCTTGCTGTCCCTTAAACACAGCAGGTTCATCATATCTGATGACTGCTGTTGCCCCTGTTTGGAATGCTGGCTGCCCAGATGCCCATGTGGTTCAGCTTCACTTCCTAGATCTTCCAGTGTGTTCTCTGTCTGAGCGTCTTCTCTACTGCTGAACTCCCTGCATTTCCCCCACTCTACCTACTTCTATTCCCCAACATAATCACCGCATAAAACATTATCCATTTTATCATAGTGTTTACTCTGTGCTTCCCAATTAGACTCTAAGAAAAGCAGAATTGAATGTATTTTGTTCTCCTGTACCCTGATCAATTCCTGGCTCATGTAGGACAGCCCATAAAGGAGTGTGAAATAAAAATTTCTCTTCTAGAACACTTATTAACAGAATATTTATCAAGTTCTGATTGTAGTCGACAGTAGTAGAATAATAGAGGAAAAACAGGTCCTTGATATGAACTGACTTACATTTTCCCAAAGTTGAAGTGCTGACGTTCAAATTGCCTCTGTAACTGTGCTTGTTAGGTGGGCTGTTAAAGAGACAAAGTTAAGTGATATACCAAGTAAGTATGCTTAGCTCTAAAAGACTGGTGTCTTGTAGGGAGGGGGCTATAGAAAAGGCTTTATGGGACACAGGATACCATATGCAACCCAAGAGGCCTCAAAAGAAACAGACCCATCTCTCTCTCTCTCACACACACACACATACAAAATGCATCTTTAGGTTAGATACCAGGGTTATGAGAAAATAAACGACAATGATCTAGTTGCTCCTGCCTGTGATATTTTGTTATCACAACTCTAGCAGACTGCTACAGCCTTCTGTGTTCATTACTTTAAGGAACAGCCTTTTGTACTTATTTTTAAGCAAGGCACAGGTACAGTGCACCACACCAAACAGAACACGATATGGTCCCTCCACCTGAATCTTTGTGTCTGGCACACAGGATGACTGACTGCTCATCCCTGGTTTTGTGAGAATAGTCCTTTTGCCATACGTGCTCAGAACTATTAATTCCTTTGTGGCGCAGATGATGCTGAACTAACTCCGCCCTCCACCATTTAATCTTCAGATGCTGAGCAGTATGAAGGAGCAGCTCTCTACTCTCTTAGTTGGCTCCCCATTGATACAGCTCAGAGAGAAAAACTCAGGCAAATGCTAGATTCTTCCATTGACCAGTTCCCATTTCCCAAATTGGTTCCTATCACACATTTGGATGGGATTGATCAATGGTTAGTGCTGGTTTTAATTACTACCTATTCTCTACAGAAACTGTATTAATTAAATGACTGCCTGGCCCATTAGTTCTAGCATCTTTTTGGTTAACTCTTACATCTTAAACTAACCCATATCTACTAATCTGTGTATCACCACGAGGATGTAGTTTACCAGCATGAGTCTAACCAGTGTCCATCTTGGGCTGGAGAAACATGGCATCTGCCATACCACCTTCTTTCCAACATTCTGTTCTGTCTACTCCACCCACCTAAGGGCTGCCCTATCAAAAGGCCAAAACAGTCTCTTTATTTAACCAATAAAATCAACAAAAATACAAAAGGACCTCCTACACCATAGGGTCCTCAGAGGTGGCTGCTCTTCACTCCCAGACATCTGGAGGTGGATTTATGTCTTCTGTATTCTCTACTTGGTTCAATTCTACTTTACATGTGGGCTATAGGGTATCACATGAGCCCTTGAAGCCAGAAGAGAACCAAAGACCCTCTCTACCAACCAGCTAATACTGAAGTTCTCAACACACTGTGTGCTATGCACGGCAAAAGCTCCACTTAAAACCATGCTCTGAATGTGGCGGCGAAAGTTGGCAGATGGAGAACCCACAAACAATGACACCAGGACCTATCTCTTCTGCATGTATTAACTTTTTGAGAACCGAGTCTTTTTGAATGCACTCCTTCCTAGGCCAGGAGGGATGGGGGTGGGCCTTGGACTTCCA